>JAJLWU010000661.1:0-25195 GCA_030570855.1 Tardiomyces digboiensis | reverse complement strand
CGAGTATAGAACCAATCTCTGCCGTCAAGTCCAGAACGAATGTGGGCCTCCAAAACACCACGCAATATCAAAGAATTAGAGCTGCAAACTACGCTTGTCAAGGAGAAGATTCGTGTCCACAAAATAGCTTGCTGACACCCATTAATGAGGCACTTGATAAGATTCAATTACGCTGCACCTAGCTGTCCTAGCACAAGAGTCGCACAAGGCTAATGAAGGAGGTCAGGGCCCGGTAAAATCGTCGTTGTGCAACGTTTATTAAGGTATCTAAATTGCTCGCTGGTGAGGAGCTTCGAAATCTAGGAGATCAGGCAGCTACGCCCACTCAATTGCGAAACAATGATTCCGAGGCCCTCAATCTGCTCGTCATTTTCGAACGACGACAACGTCACTGTAGCCTTTGCAACTCCATTGAGCACAATGCTCGTTGCTGTCCTGAACTTATTTAACTCTCAATAATTTTTTTAGCATAATTCGTCAAGGGGAGTGCTCTAACGTTGATCGTGTCCAGGGGGCCCGTGAATGCGATCGACTTACCCGGGAGGTCGAGTCGCCCGGGAAGATAAGTACGTCAGGTTTCGATTAATTACAATTGGTATTTAATATAAATTGGGGCCTCGCAACAAGTTATGTTCCGACGCAAGGCTAACGTATGTTCGTCTGTCACTTCGCACTAATAAAACACAGCTAACCATAGTTCAAGCCGTTTGCAAACTTGAAAAAGTCGGACAGGAAGAAGCTAGTAAATCGGGTATGCGAGCAGTATCTTTCTGGTGTCGACGTTGGAAACGTTGCAAAGGACATGATTGCAGCAAAGGACATCAGAAGTGCCAAAGCTACTCTTCACGCTGGTGACCAGGTGGTGATATACACAGACACAGACGCAAAGCCGCTATGGATTGATTTCAAGAATATTGTGGTCCCTACCGTTTTCGCAGCATGGGGAGCCCCGTTTTTGCTGCCGTTGGTTGTGACTGTCCCATACACTGTCGAACAACTGCAGAACGGAGCGCATCTAATGATTCCAGGCATATTTGAACCACTACCGGACAAGGCTCCGGCGGGCACAGTGGTGGGGATTTCCTTAACGTCCAGCCCCAATGTGCCGGTGGCCGTTGGGATCACGCTACTTGACTGTAGCAAAGGCGTTTTGGATATGGCTTCAAAAGGTAGAGCTGTTCAGGTTGTTAACATTATTGAGGATACGCTGTGGGAATCATTCAAAGGAAACAAGAGCATCCCGGAGGATTTGGATAGGACTCTTCCCGAGGATTATGAGGTTAATGAGGAAGAGAACGAGAATGAGAGTGTCGTGCATGGCGAGAAAGAGAAAGCTAGTGCAGCTGGCTCTCTTGCAAAGTCGCTGAATTCGTCTACACTCGATGGCAACGTTGAGGACGGCAACACCGAGTCAGACGACGACGTCGAAGACGGGGACGGGAGCGAGAGTCTCTCTGTCCAGGATGTAGATGAAGCGTTTAGAATGGCTTTGTTACAGACTATTAAAAAGGCTGTCGATTCTCCCTTGGATCTTCCCATGCCATCCTCTACATTTATGTCAAACTACGTGCTTGCAAACCTTCCCTTCCAGTACCCCGGTATACAGATCAAGAAATCTTCATGGAAAAAGGCTGCAAAGTTCTTCAAGGTCGTCGAAAAGGAAGGGCTGCTAAAGTGCAGAGAACGAGGTGGAGAAATGGTCATACTGTCGCTGGCTGGACCCGACCATGACGCTATTCGGAACTTTCAAGTATACAAGGTAAAGCAGGCTAAGAAGCCAAACACTGGATCTAACCAGGACGGTGAGATGAACATTGCAAAGCTTGTTGGATTGGAATTATATCGACCGCGCTCTATGAACGCACCATTGTTCTCCTCCGTAGGGCTTAGTGCAAGCGGTGTCTATAGCGCGGGAACTTTGAGGGATGTGCTGAATAAGTACATTTCCGATAGATCTCTTGTTGACAAGTCCAAGAAGAATATGGTAGTGCTGGATGACGTCCTCATCAAGTCACTTGGCTTGCCTGCCTCTGAACAGACCCTGGGTCGTGACAAACTGGTTCCAATTTTGGCTGCCAACTGTTCGCCGTTCCATGTCATTGCACCAGAAGGTCAAGAAGGTAATATGAAGCCTGCAAAGGGCCCTATCCCCAAGATTGTTATTGCTACTGAACGTCGTGGAGGTCATAAGGTGGTGACACTTATTTCTGGCCTAGAGCCATTTCACATTGATCCTGACACATTCTTTGAAAAACTGCGTGTCACGTGCGCCGGC
Source organism: Tardiomyces digboiensis (assembly GCA_030570855.1). NCBI lineage: Eukaryota > Fungi > Ascomycota > Dipodascomycetes > Dipodascales > Trichomonascaceae > Tardiomyces > Tardiomyces digboiensis. The sequence goes on along the minus strand of JAJLWU010000661.1, from coordinate 22,920 downwards.
TCTGGATCCGTGAATCAAATTCGCAGCGATTCGGATCTAAAGGTCGTCATGATTCAGGGCAATCAAGCCACTCAAGTAACGAAACTCCTTGAGAAGCAGGGAATCCGATCCGGTTGGATAGATATTAGGGCCAAGAAATAAAAAGTACATAGACAGTCTGTCAAATATATTGCATGCTGCTTTTTGCCGCACTACATAACATCAACGCACGAACAGGCACACAACAATAGAAAAGATGCAATAGGGAATAAGCCCTAGATTCCGGCAGCGGCCGCTCTACTACCTGGTTCTTTGAAAAGACGCACACTCCCCATAAACATCACAATTGCCAGGGGTCCCAAAAGTGGCATGTAGATTGCAATGTTATGTTCTGAAGGAAAGAAGGCCTGTTGAACCATCATTTTGTCAAAGAATGCGGCTTCAGCCGACGTCAAAGCAAGACCAGCGTTAAACACCGCCAAGTTCCAGTCTCCCGAGCTGAGAGCGGACAATGCAACAGACATATGCTCAAGAGCAGCATCCACACAAGCAAATACTGGTTTTGGAATCGCAATGTCGGGAAGACTTTGGCTGAGACGGTGAAGTGAGCCGAGAGACGCAGCAGCACCGACTAGGGCTCGCGAAGCCGAAATGCGCTTGAGAGCATCAAGCCGAACCGCGGGCGATCGCGGTACCCTTGGAGCTCCGAGCAGTCTCAGCAGCTGCGAGGCAAAACCATCCATGATGGGAACAAGAGCGTCCTCATTGAAGTGACCATTTTCAGGCACTTGGTTCACGATTTTCACGCCGCCCCATTGGGGTATCAAAAACGAGTTTGTTTCAGAGCCGCGAATCGTCATGGGAGACTGCTTTGCAGACGGAACGTAAAGGATGAAGTGCAAAGTGGGATAGGAGTGAATGGACGTTAAACTCCACTCGGCCGAATTTACAAACGTCGATAGGTGCTCCTGCTCTAGGACCCATTGCTGTGATTCTTCACTCCAAGGCGGATTCGAACCAATACTTGCAAAATATCTTACCTGAGTGTCAACAGTGATGTTTGCCACTTGCGCCAACTCATCAAGCAGGGGTCCGAAATACTTATCTAGCACAATCCCTATGTCCCAATCCAGCTGCTGGCCGTCACCGGAGAAAAGTGAGAACGTAACGTGATAGTTTGGTGAAAAAGGAACTACCGTGCTGGGCAGCTTGTCTGGCTCTTCTACAACGCGTATCTCTTGTTTGAACACATGGTCCACCAATACAGAAGTGACAAGCTCGGGAACTCTTCCAACGGCCATGAGTTCCAAGTCGTACGAAACTGAAATGTCCCTCGTAAACTCGGACACTGAGAACTCGTTTGTCTCTCCCAGTCTCATATCCACCGTGTAGTCAGACGGCCCGCCCTGACCTCTTTTTAGTTTCAGACGCCAGCTGTTATATCCCTTGTCTCTCAATTCCTTGTCCACAAGCGCTTGTGTTGCCTGAACAAGGTCCGGAAACTCCTCTCCTACATTAATGTACACAGGCACCTCTATCACCATTTCGTCCTTGATATGCTCCGACCAGTATTCCATTTTGTCATAGGGTAGCGGTGCTCGATATATCATTGTGGTCTGGCGCCACATGGGCACGCCAAGAACCACAGCCACTATCTGAAGTCAGCTTTAACTTTGAGTTTCAACAACGGTGCTCTCGACACGTACCAGGAATAGAATGGCAGCCCATTTTCGCAAGGCAGGTGAATCTTTGCCAGGGCTCGCCTTAGAAGACATTGAGCAACCAGTGAATCCGAAGAATCCACCACCGTCAGTCGATGTGGTATACAGAATGGCGTCTGGAGCTTCTTCTTGGACACGTTGAAATGGAACACAAGTTGCACGAGAATTGCATAATTATGCAGAGATGCACTTTTCCTGCATCTCACACCTCTGACTAGGTTGACCAACAGCCAACGATTCTCAAAATCCACGCAGTAATTACAAACAAATACCCCAAGCACACACATCAGCAAAAAGGCAGTAAGCACAAATATGGATTTACATGGGGATTATTTACAAGTCAGAGGGACAGGATCATTGGGGGTGTGCGAGGAGAGGTTAATATAGTTTTGCCGATGCTCATGTGCTTTCCATCCGGATTAGATCGGTGAAAGTGATCTCTGATGGCCGCAAGGATAGCTTGGACATTTTTTGTCATTTCCAGGTCAGAAAACGACGGGTTACCCACTGCAACCTTGATATAATCTTCATGCTGCTTGAACGACTTCTCTGACGCAGCCTGCGCGATTGCCGTGGCTATATCTTCGGTGACAGTCCCTCGTTTCTTTGTGGGCATCAACCCCTTGGGACCGAGGATCTTGCCTAGGGTGTTGACTCTACCCATGATATCCGGGGTTGCATAAACACGGTCAAACTCAAAGTCGCCATCGCGGGCTTTGGCAATTAGATCATCTCCACCAGCAGCAGCAGCGCCTGCTTGTAGGGCAGCCGCCGCTGACTCTTTTGAGTTTGTAAACACGGCTATCCGGTCGCGTCCTCCTAGTGGTCGCGGGAGAGTCACCGAAGTGTTGACTGGTGCCAATCCACGCTCTGCAATAATTCGAACCTGAAGCTGGACCGTAGCTGCTTTGGCAGGACGTCCAACTTCGGCCGCGCGCACGTATCGCATGATAGTAGGGATGTCATGGCACAACGGCGAGATCTGCGCCAATTTTTGTTCTTGCTTGAGAAATCTCAGGCGTTGATGCTCTGTACGCTTCTGATTCTGTCTATCCTGCGATTTCTTTTGCGTCTCAAGCAGGTGTCGTGCTTCCTTGGCCGCTTGTCGCTTTTTCTCGAGTTTTTTCTGCTTCGAACCAAAACGCACCATCACAGGGTGTGCTGTGACCAGTGATGGCCGTGCTGCCATCAGCACAGGCCGCTGAATTGCGTGGGCTGTCCACAGCATTGTTGTTTTTGCGTTTGGCTAGTGTTTGAGATATTTGGCCGGAACTAAATTTTAGACGTCGCATTTTATGCGGGCGGCGTTGTGGCATATGCATTCTGTGGTTGTGTGGCATGCAACCGGTAGTGTTCTTTCTACAAGAGCTTCTATACTGCAATCCATTTCTCGAAAGTTTTTATTTGCATTTATAAGTTCTTCTAAAACGTTTGGGCTTTTTTGACGTCTCTTGTCTGGTCGCCTGGTCACAGTGTAGTACATCGCTGCGCGTTTATGATTTGAAACCATGATCTGTTTGACAATATCATTCAACCATTGACAGTTTTATTTGGCGGTTGTCACACGGATTCCGCTGTCCTGTTTATCTAGATGCTATGTACAAATGCGTGTGGCGGGCGAATGAGAGGTGACGCTTTAATGTGAAAGGTACCATCGGCCCTTGGCACGACGGCGGCCGATAATTTTCCGGCCAGTACGTGAGCGCATTCTGGCAAGAAAACCAAACTTGCGCTTTCGGCGGAACGTTGATGGCTGATATGTATTTCCACGCGCTTTAAAGCGTCGCTGCAGCATAGACAGAGTGTGTGACACGGACCCAAACCGTGGCTCGGCAAGCGAGATGGGAGAGGGGACACAAAGAGTGGGCTGAGTTGCTCGCTGGGCCGTCAAGGCATTAGGTCGAGAAAGCGTGGTCAACGCGCGCAATGGTCTGGAGTTGTTAGCACTTGTTACTAATCGGCGTGCCTGGAAGCTATTCCAGTGAGGCTGCCATTGACCTTGTTGTCAAGACGGTCTTGGAGACTATCATTTAGCCTCCACTAATGAAGAATGAAACCCAATCCTTCCATTACTCCGTCTTCTTAATCCTGGATATTTTCCACAGTCGGCGGTCTCAACCCCCCCTTAACAGAATCCAAGTCTATAATAGACTCATTAAACATACCTAGACGCTGTCCTCAATAGAGGTGACCCAAATAACCGGGCAAACATAATGTCGGATTTCTGGTCTTGGATTCACGACCACGAAATATTGTCACAGGCATTGGGGTTAGGACGCATTGCATGCTGCATTTTCGCAAATATGATGCAGGTCTTTTTCTCCGGTCTTTCAAACTCCTTGTACCTTTACAGAAGACTTTGGCTCATCTCTTATCAGTACATTGAGAAAGATATTCCGTGTCCCCCAATATCATTCCTAGCAAACTAGCCAATTAGGTTGATATGAGGCATCTGATCCTGGGTAAGGGCATAATTTTTTATGTGTAAAATCGTTCACCTTTAATGAACACATTAAGTGAATTGAAAGAAAATGGCCAGTGCAATGAGAAGGGCTCGGGTCGAGCCGGTAGCTACGGAAGTTTCTGGGACTGTTGGTGTTGACATGGGAGAGGCAGAGACGATTTTGTCAGAGTTTATTGACAACTCGATGCTGTCGCAGCGAGTGTCTGTTGTGTCCCAGACAGTGTTGGGCCAACTGAAGCGTGTCCAACGTGATTTGAGGGGCCTTCCTCCGATGCTTGTCAATACTGAAACTGGCGAGTCAGTTGCCGATTCTCAGTACGTTACTGAGAGTACTGCTGGTGTCGATGAACCTCAAGAAAATGGAAACAAAAAGATAAGCAAGGAAGATCGCAAGAAGTTAAAGAAAGAGCGAAGAAAACAGGAGAAGCGAGACAAGGCAGAGAAGAAGGCTAGCAAGGCCAAAGACGATGTGGAAGAAGACAGAGATGCAGACGAGATGGAAACTGATTAATACTCACAGAGCTCCTGCACAACTCAAGATAACAACAAACTTTATGCCAACTTCTTTTGGATCCTGCTTGGCGGACATATTTATGGTTTCATTGGCAAATGGAAATGGAAATTGCATTGTATAGCACGTGTAACGAATTCTTACACTAATACTAGTACAAGTCAGAGCGACTCACTGAGTCCTTCGCTCTCTACATCTCGTAGACGCAGTTACTATAACTCCTATACTAGTGCTAACGTACTGCTAGTAAAACTCTCGAACAACGCTCGCCAAAATTGGATTACAGTGAATATTGTCGTTTTTTATGCTTTTTTGCACCAAAACGTGCTACTGATGAAAAATAATCCTTCCAAATCGCCCTTACCCGTCATTTCCCGGTGGCTGGACGTGACCACGCTTAGTCACACATGTGTCAGCGATGGGAAACCCACGGGCAAAGTGCAGGCGCACAAGGTAGTGAGTGAAGACGCCGGCGGCGAGGGTTGCGGGCCGCCCCACGTTGTTTGTGGCGAGTTGCATGTTGCATGTTGCGTATCCCCGCGCGGCAGTCTGCTAGTATTAACCGACCATGAGTGGTGCAACCCTCGCCCCGTTGGGAGGAGTCCAGCCAGCGGCAAGTACAAACTTGAACTTCTAACTAGGCATTTTGTGGTGTTTGTGCGGATAAAGCAACCCAATAAAGGGCCAGTAGACAGAGCCAATCGTCGCGAGACATTGGCCAAGAGATCATCTGGACATCGTGGTACTAAGGACCAAACGATCGTCGATTTTCTACAAGCACGAGCATAAGAAAAATCGCTGTCAATTGAGCGCGTCGTAGTCACAAAACGCGACGACGTCACACAAACGAGGTCACGGTTTGTGTTTGAGAGCCCGTGGGCGAGCCCTTTAAAGCGTGCGATTGAAATTGGCTATTACACGCTAACACGGTTGTTTGTGTTGGGAGGAGGAGACGTGGGCAAAAGTGTCACGGCACTGTCAACTGAATTGAAAACAGGTCGCCCCGGGATTTTGCGCGCGTCATGGACCACGACGACGACAATTCGGTGAATATTTCGGCTGGTGCTGACAAGATGTCGGCTGAGACGTTTGATTCGGTGTCTGGTGGTGGTGATGGGGCTCTAGGTTCTGGAATAGCTTCGGGTATGTATTTTGACGGCATGTTTCTTGTTATTTTTTGTGACCTCCTTAGTCAAGCCACCACTAGACTGGACTGACAACAGTAAAGGAAATGGAAACGAATGAACCGGGTAATGATGTGTCGGACCCGTTGGTGGAGGAACCAGTTGGCGATGCCGATCCGCAAGAAGGAAATGAGGACGACAATCTTGGTATGAATTTTGAAAATGCAGATAATGTAGTGGAGATGAGCGGCGACTCCCGTGGGACGACGGTTGAGCCGGTGGTTCAAGAGCCCGATGATGCCGACGTGCCGGCGTCGCCGCAACAAGATTACGAGGCAAATGACGACATAGAGCCGGCCGCGACAGTAGATGTGGAGGAGACAAATACTGACGTAATTGAGGCTCCAGTTGCGGAATCTGTCGAGTCTGAAACTGTCGAGCCTGAAACTGTCGAGCCTGAAACTGTCGAGCCTGAAACTGTCGAGCCTGAAACTGTCGAGCCTGAAACTGTCGAGCCTGAAACTGTCGAGCCTGAGCCTCTGGAACCTGTAGCAGTATCTGCTGAGGTGACTGACGACCTTGTTGAAGACAATGACGCAATCAAACATTCTGGTGAGGTATCCGACTCCTTGGCACATCTCGCGCATGAGTCCATCGAGGAGCGTGCCATTGACACCAATGAAAAGGACGAGCCTTTAGAGAAACCTGTTGTGGAGTCTGCTGGGGAGCCTGCTTGGGAGCCTGCTTGGGAGCCTGCTATGGAGCCTGCTGCGGAGTCTGCGGTGAAGCCTTCGGTGGAGCCCGTCGCGGAGCCCGCCGTGGAGCCTTCAACTGAACAAGATAATCAGAACCTTTACCATCCTGCTGCCGAGCATCTAGAGTCCAGCGTCGAGCAGCCCGCCACTGGTGACAAGGCGAGTCGTGACGACCCGTCACGAGCTGAGAATAGGGCGCTTGCCGAGAATGGCATCAAAGAGGAACCGCCAACTGTAGACGCATTGCAAGCCGACACCGTTGCAGCGCCAACCGCCGTCAAGGTAGAGACAGCACAAGCAGAGTCGTTCCAGGCTGTCAGGGCCGAACAGGATGTCAAGCCCACTGCCACTGCCACTGCTGAAGACGAAGACGAAGACGATGATGATGATGTATCTCAGCCAAAGCGGATCCGCAAGAAGTCGCGTTCGGTTAAGGAAGAGTCTCTGTCAGATGGTGATGGTGAAGGCGAGTCATCTGATGATGAGCCAGTGAACGAAGACGATTTAGAAGCAGAGATGGCTGACCTGGTTGCCGAGGCTCCAGGCGACGAGGACTTTTCTTACGATGAAGAGACAACAGAACCCAAACGCAAAAAGAGAAAGACTGGAGCTGCTGGAGGTCACGGCAAGGCGAATGGAGTGAGTAGAGGTCACAGAAAGAAAAAGCCCCAACCGCCGCCACCTCGACCGCGGCCACGGACCCTCAATCTCAAGACAATCCCTGAGGACGAGCTTCCTTGGAGACTGACAGACGACTTGGTGACGGTCAAGCCTGAAGATGACCCTGCTGTGCTCGAAAACCAACCGGCAGTCGCGGCACTCGTGGTTCTCATGGCTCGATTCCATACGGTGTTTCGAGGCGGTGATCCACTGGGTCCTCAAGATGTTGAAAAGGGCATCACTGAGGAAAACGGTGAGCTTAGTCCCAAGATCATGCCTTTTTTCTGTCGTTTGCTGCAACTTGTCCTCAACCGCAAGAAACCGGTCGAGCCGTCAAAAATACCTCGTGCTGTTGAGGACCTGGGACGGATCATTGGCATGCTCAACAAGGGCCCCAACTGGCCTCAGAATATCAACTTCTACTCTAGAGAGGCGATCAAAAACCTCAAGTGGTATGAAAAGCTCGAATTCGTCTACAGCCTTGCTCGATGGGCTCTTGACCGATCAGAACAGCTAGCAAAGACTATGAGTGACGCGCTTGTTGATGGTGAGGAAAACAGCCTCACTGAAGCTAATCGTTATCTTGTCTATGCTATTGAGCCGCTGGGTCTCGACGGGCAGGATGCAAAGTATTACTTCATCACTGGACGTGGCGACAGCCCCTTTAGACTGTATAAACGTACGGCTTCTGAGCCATGGCAAAACGTTGCCAGTGACTGTGCCGAGCTCCAAGAGTTTGTGCGCGATGTTCTGGACAAGGATAAGAGCGACAACGCCGTCAAGCTAAAGCAGGCGCTCGAAGAAATGATGGAAGACCTACAGGAAGAAGAAGAGCGCCGTCTCCACGAAGAAACACGTCAAGAGGAACGGCGAATGCGCGAGAAGGAAGCTGAAGAGGCCCGCGGCTCCGGCGGCGGTGACGGTATCTATTCTGGACGGACTCGTGGTCGACGCATCAACTACAGTATGGACAAGTATGATAATGTCTACGAGAATCTATCTGAGATGGAGTCTTTGACGTCGTCAGAGGACGATGGTCGACGCGTCAGCGGTCACCGCCGGGCTGCGTACGATGACGATTCGTCAGATGAATACCAAGATAGCGATGAGGAGGAAAAGTCTCTAATGGTTGTGCTCAAGTACGCGCCGGGCCGCCGAGCAATGTTGATGCAGCATTATCAGCAGCAGCAGCGCCAGATGCACCATGCCCAATACCAACAGCACCAATATATGGCTGCCATGGGCCAGAATCCTTATGGTCGACAAATGGTTCACCCACAGTATGCAGCCGCCGCTGCTGCTGCCCAGGCTCGCTATAACCCACAATATCTATATGCTCTTCAGCAACAGCAAGCCCAGCAGGCAGCTGCGGCCCAGCAGCACCAGCCGTCACCCCACCAGGGCCATGCAACTCCACAGCAGCCAGCGTCGCAGACGGCGGCACAGGCTGCTCAACAGGGATATATGTACAACGGGTCACCTGCTGCCCAGCAAGCGGCAGTCGCGAGCATGGATGCCCGTCAATACTCGAGCAGTCCTCAGGCAGTAGCTCAGCAGACGGCAACCGCTGGTGCAGGAGGCTATGGAGGTCAGACTGATAATGGCAACGCCAGTTCCGGCAGCTATGGAGTTCAGCAGTCGATGGGAAATACCACTGCGGCGGCAGCTGCCCTATACCAGAACCAAATGTATGGTGGCCAGATGGTGAACCCGTACATGTTTATGGCCAACCAGCAACAAGCTCAGCAGCAAATGTACGGTGGCGCGCAGCAGCAGCAGACCCAGGCACAGGCTGCGCAAATGTATTATGGTCAGCAGGGCGGCGGCAGTGCCGGTGCTGGTGTGAATGCGTCCATGTACCGGATGCCAGGCTACGCCCAAATGACACAGGAGCTGTATGGCCGTCAGCAGCAGACGGCCCAACAACAGCAGCAGCTTGGTGACCAGTCGTCGTTTAATCAAGGCGGAGCGGCCGACTACTCGGCCTATCGTCAACAGGACGCATAGGAGAGTAGCGTGTGTACAATAGCAAAATGTATGTATGAGTGGGAAGTGTAACGTCTAGTCTGTGGACTGTTTCGCATGATGCAACTCTTAACGGGACGCTGTGCATCTCGGGTGACGATCTATAGAAAACGCGGGGTAACCTCCGGGGTATGTCTAGTGATTCTGGTTCTGGTTGGCAGCAAGGCGTTGATGCGAACCCAGTGACGGGCTATGTGGGGTTAGAGTTGTCAAGTAGGCTATACCAGCAAGCACAGTCTGTCATAAAATGTCTAATTATTAGAACACCGGCTCTACATGAACAAGCGCAAGTTCCTGAGTATAGTAGCGTAATAAATCGTAACGTCGTTAAAATGCAAAAAGTTAGAGTCTCGCTCTAAGTCTAGTATCGGATCAAAAAGTTGAAACATAAAATCTTCAGGGCTCAGTGATCAAAGCCCGTTGAAAGTAATCCAAATATAAAGTTTGGGTAGCCCTTTGCGGTCACGCAATCTTCAAGTCTCCCTAATCAAAACCCTTTGAAAGTGGTCAAAACATAAAGCTTGGGTCGCCCTCTATGGTCGTAGTCTAGTATCTGTTCCGGCTCGCTATATATTGGTGTCGAGGACGAGTTGATGCAGAAATCACTTGGCGCAGGGCTGCATTTCACCTCCGATCCATTTTCCGTACTTTCCGTACAAACTCCACTGGTTTCTGCCATGGGTGAAGTCAGCGGTGTTACAGTCATCGGCGCACGACTTGTAGGTGTCACCTCGTTGGCTGATCCAACAGAGTCTAGCGCCGCTGTATTGTCCTTGGCACCTCTATTGTTGCCTCCGCTGTCAACATCGTTCCTCGCCTGTTCCTGGCGCCGGGATTCTTCCTCTAACTGCTTCCTCGTCAGGCTCTGTTCGTAAAAGTACCTCTGATAAGGACAGACGGACCAGTGATCTCGCGTTTTTCGCCGCCGCCGGTGCGATCGATGCTGCTCTGTCACCATGGCACAACTCCAGCTTGTATATCAGCGGAGTCGGCTCTAGCGGTTCAACTCGATCTTTGTAGTTGAGATCGAAATCAACCCCGACTCGAGCCGCTAGGTCTCGGCCATTATTTAGGCCCCATTAATAGGGCATGGGTACTTGCATCATCCAATTCAAAGCCGCACAATCTGGAGCTATCAGTCAGTAGATATCGGGGATTCATGAGCACTCAGGAGCACTCAGGAGCACTCGCGAGAAATGGGAACGAACTATCTCGCTTGAAATGATAAAGAATTGTTTTTATGCATTTAAATAAACTTAACTCTAATGCCGCTGCCACTTAAAGTTGAAATTAGTACTTGGTTTACAGTGTATGAATCGCGTTATCTAACAGAACACCGCCGACATGTACTGTGGCCGCTGATGTCATGACAAGCAGCACTGCATTTAGATCAGAAGCGTAAACTCTTGAGGTTTGGGCTCATATCATGTATCATTAGAAGACGAAACCGTGGTTTCAAATTCTCAGAGTAAATCCAAAACCTATTTGGTAATGCGTGAATATCTACGTGCATCATTCATGGCCAAATACACACAGCCAAAATCATGTCTCGTGTCTATCAATGACGGATGCTGTACGTACGAACTCGACGTGGTCAATTCTAGTCGACGATATTGGAGATATCACGCTCCTTCTTGCGCTTCTGATCGGTCTCATAAGAGTCGTGAAGATAGACGTTGCTACGGTGGTGACGCAGCAGGTGGATGATGCGGTCCTCGAGCTTCTGGGGAGTAATACCAAGATCGTGGAAACCAAGGGCACCTGGAGTAACAACTTGGTCTATAAATGCACGGGCAATCTCATCGGGAGACGTTGTCTCCCAGTACAGTAGCTGCGTAGCCTCGGCAATGAGGTCGTGGATACGGCGAGGCAAGGTCACCTCGCGGATATCGAGCTTGGTGGCCTCCTTGACGGCCTCAAACAGCTGCTTCTTGGTGTACTCTCTCGGGCCGTTGAGTTCAAACAGTTTTCCGGCAGTCCAGTCCTCGTAGCCGATAGCCTCGAGAGCTGAAGCAACGTCAATAACATAGGTTGGACGTAAAAGCTCTCGGCCTTCATTGGGCATCATGTGGAAGCCGGTTGACGCAATATTATTTAGCAAGCGGTCGCCGTTTCCAAACATGGGTCCAGGACGGACAATGGTGGTATCGGGAATAATCTCTCGCACAACCTCCTCGCCAACCCCCTTGGACGCATAGAAGCCCGATTTGGAGTTGGAGTCGGCGTTGTAGGACGACACATGAACAAACCGCGACACGTTGTACTTCTTTACGGCGTTTGCAATGCGGCGAGCACCCTCGACGTGAACGTCGTCAAACGTAAAGTTCTTGGTCGGAGAGTTCTTGCCAATAAGGTTGAATACAATGTCAGAGTGGCGCACCGCCTCCTCGATCGATTTAAGGTTACGCAGGTCAAACTCAATGAAGTTGACGACTCCCAGATCTCCTGTGACCTTGAGGTGACGCTTTGACATTTCTTCGCGGAACGGTGCGACCGTGATAGTTCCGTGACGGGCAAGCTTGGCGACTAGGTGGGTTCCCAGAAACCCGTTTGCGCCAAATACAGTTGCCGTGTAGCCGGTTCGCGACGACCGGCCACCAGAACCAGCGGCAATCAATGTTTTTCCGTTTCGGGTGATGTTCAACTGGGCGTCCAGGTTTTCAAACGTCTGGATTCCCCGCGATAGCGGGCGTACCGCTGTTTTGTTAGCATTGTATTTGGGAGTGGATTTTAATTTTGCATTTTACAATTCCTCGTTCATACACAATTCAACCCGTCGGAATCCAGAAGTAGCTTTAATCACAAAAAACGATGTATCCACCCAGCAGGTTAAGAGCACATCTTCTGAATAATGTAAGCTGCCTGACGTTGTTCGATGCGCGGGTTTGCTTCTCTGAAGATACGTTTTGTTTATCAATTCACCGTCACTGCAGCCATGAATACCATCTTCCGACAAATAATTCAATACATACCCTTTGTTCGGGCGATCCGAGCAGTTGCAGAAAGCATCTCTGGACTGTGACGGGCTGCTATTCAGAGATCCTCTCAAGTTGACCGAGTCGTTACAAGAGTCTACTTTTCACTAACGTCGATTGGCTGGTAGTTGCCATGGTGAATGGTGATTTACTATGGGTTATTAATTTTTATTAATTTTAGCGATGACCTCGAAAATCCTTCTGCACGTTGTCTTGGGGCATTTTGTAGTGAATCTGAGTGGCTTGAATCAATGAAGCTATCGAGAACTTTCAAGCATTTGCGGCAAGGTGAACATTTCTCATCTGCGGCGAGGTGAGGAGTTCTCATCTGTGAAGTAGGGACTTGTAATGTGTGCTCGGCTCAGCTGCAAACCCTTTTATATTTGCCTCTGTGTTGTATTTTTCGTTTGCGTTCTCTCTGGTCGGGTATCATTAAGATTGTTCTGGAGAACGTGCAGGTAGACTATCGTGCGGCTGAAATATTTCATGTGAGCTGAGAAACTTGTAGCACATCTGTATATATTCAATGGCGGAGAAACGAAGGACGGACGATTCTGGTGCTGTTGGTAGCGTTGCTAAGAAGCATAAGCACAAGTCGCGTGATGGCTCTGGCGAGGGAGCTGGATCAGCGTCAGTGGTGACGAGCGACCGAGTACGGGACGTGAAGGAGAAGAACGAGAAGAAGAAGAAAGAAAAGAGGGAGAAGAAAGACAAGAAGGAAAAGAAAGACAAGAAGGAAAAGAAAGACAAGAAGGAAAAGAAAGACAAGAAGGAAAAGAAAGACAAGACGGAAAAGAAGGAGAAGACGGAAAAGAAAGAGAAGACGGAAAAGATAAAGAAGACGGAAAAGAAAGAGAAGACGGAAAAGAAAGAGAAGACGGAAAAGAAAGAGAAGACGGAAAAGAAAGAGAAGACGGAAAAGAAGGAGAAGGAAAAGAAAGAGAAGATGGAAAGCAAGGAAAACAAGAAAAATAAAGGAAAAAAGGAAATGAAAAAGAAGTCAGAGAATGTTGATATAAAGGGAAGTGAGGAGGTAAAGGAACAAATGGAAAGCAAGGTAAAGAAGAAGGAAACCAAAGACAGCGTGGACAAACCGAAGAACAAACAAAGAACCATAAAAGAGAACAATAAACCAAAAGAAATTGAAATCTCGGGCCTAGACGAATCCCAGGCTTCAAAATTCTTGCGGCTCATGGGAGCTAAAAAGAACAACATTCGTGTCACAGTCAAAAATGACGGCACGAGTTCTAAAAGAAACCACGACCTTGAACGCCAGTATGGGCAATCTCTCAACCTCAAAATGGGCCCAGGAAGAGCTGGAATTGGTGGCATTTGATCGTCTTGTTTCTTTGCATTTTACCACTGTAGTCATGATATCATTAAATGTTAATTCACATTACATGGACATTAGCCTAGGAGTCCAAGGAGTACTCGGCAGTTCTGACGTGCAACACTAGCCTAGAAGTCCAAGGAGTACTCGGCAGTTCTGACGTGCGACACTAGCCTAGAAGCCCAAGGAGACTTAGCAATTCTAGAATTCCGCCTCCCGCTACGAGAAACGCAAAAAGTGCTGTCGTCAGTTTGGTGTGGGGTTCTTGTGTACGGCTCTTCTCCACTTGACGGTCGCCGCGTATCATTTCGCAGTGTCACCAAGTCTGTTTGGCCACAACCTATATAATTCGCAATTTTCGCTGCAAGACCCAAATCGCTTTGACATGGTAACATTCACTGAACCTTACCTAGCCATCCCTTTGATATTGGAAGCCCGTGGCCTTTCTTTTCGTTCACTTCCGACTCTGGCTTTCCCTTCTTTCGTTCCTCGCGCTTTGCATATCGCCGGTTGGCGACTCGCTGTCTCGGCGTCTGTGGGGCCATGTTTGTTCTTTTTTCCAAGTATGGTCTTCTGGCTTGTTTAAGTTTTTCACTGGTTGACGAGACGTGTGTAGCGACTTTTCATGTCAATAACTCTGTGCCAACGTGTACTCCAGGGTTAGGCTCGCCGCCTTGGGCTTATCTTGAAGGCGCTCCGCTGGCTATCGAAATCAACACTGACAAGAACTTGGACAATGTTGGTATTTGCGGTGGTGCAGATGACTCGCTAAAAGTAGCTTCTGAGTGGGTGTTGATTTATCCAGGTCGCCATCTGACCAGGGCAGCAGGTTCGCGGGCTTCTGGGGGTATCGGAATCACGATCACAGATGTGGCAGGTCGCCTATTAGGTAAACTAGAGTCTTGGATTCTGTGCGTAGTTGCTATTCTTTGGTGGAGCTTTTGCCTATGATTTTGGTAGCCAGTTGGTGTGATTTGGTTATATGGGCGGAAACCAACTTTTATATACACGTGGGACCCCCAATCGATGACGAGACACGCACAATCCATCAGGGATATCACTTTTGCCGCAAACGCCAGCAACATACTTCCTGGCCTTGCCGGACCACTTTCTGTTGAAGCGTATCAAGGGCCGTCTGACGGTGCCTCTTGGATATCGACGCACGTGGGGGGTCAGCTATTACCACGCACTGGTTACGGCCGCCCACCCACCTGCCATGCTTGAAACTGTGCAAATAATGGGCAAAGCACTTTTTTCTGAGACAACTTCGCAAATTCAGACATTAGCAGCCGAACTATGACTATTGAAGCGGGAATCTGTACAGATTGAGCGCATGCATGCGCGGAATTCAACGGTCGTTTCTAGAAATGCGTCTCGGCAACTGCATTCCGAGCATGATTTGTAGTGCAAACTGCACAACCAGTGTTTCCCCGAGGGTTTCTTCTAGCCAACCGCATAATAGCCACAGTCCCTCGCCAGGACAACAGGAGATACACGGAGAGACGACCGCCACCATGACACTCACAACCAGCAACACGTCCAGCAAAGAGCAACAAACATTGCTGGCACGCAGTGCTCGCTGTTTGGCTCGCCCAGATCCGGCCCGCATACCAATGCAGCAGGCATCTCTGGTGGCTGGCCGCCGAGTTTCCCACTTTGCTGTGATAAGACAGCAAGTCAGCTGCCAACGGTCCTACAGGTCTACAGGGTGCAATTATTGCCGATAGGAGATTTGGGACCGATTGATGGGCATTCCCCACTTTTAATACAACTCCGCAAACCTTTGCGGGGCATGCATGAAGAGCTCCGGACAGTCCACAAGCAATCAACAACCAGGTACTAGCATCAAATGTTGCACACAACCAGCCTGCAAAATCTCGATGGCATGTCTGGTGGACCCAATTGGGTATGCTATCGACCGTGTCTGGTATGTTTACCGCTTGGCGATCTGTCTGCATTGCACGCACCGCTGACACGATGAAACCCTACAGATTGCAGAGATTCTCGCTGGCAGAGGAATTATCGCCCGGTTTTACTGGGCTAGTTCGTTTACCGACTAGGCAGACAGAGAAAACAATTACCGGAAGAGAATAGAAGGCAAAATCCCGCAAGACAACGTTACAGTCAGTATAGGCTTGTGGGTAGAGTGGATCATGGGTTTTCAAAGGGCAATTTTTTGCGGGGCCAGTGCCTCTAGGGGTTAACCTACTGCCCAGAAAATATCAATTTCTTCACATGCTTCGGGATGGCAGTGAATCAACATCTCAAGGGTTTTTATGGAGGCTGGTGAAACGAATCAGCCACTGACAGGTACTCGGCGGGTTGATCTGCGTGCGACCGAGCCAGAACCTGGTATAAAACCAACTAGGCGAACAGCACAAACAGCACAAAGGTCAGACTAGCTGGCCAAATGGAGCGAAAAAAGCGCACAATTCCCAAGACGTCATATGCACCGGGTACCCATCTCCAGACACCAAAGAAAACTGCCGTGTTCCCGAGGGAACTGCGTACATTTATGTGGGAGAGCCGTTTCAGAACTGCAGAACATGACATGAAGAGGCAGAAATTTGTTCAGTGATGGGACAATTCAAGTCCACCGCATGCAGCATTCACGTGTGAAATTTGCCCCAGCGGTGACGATCAGGGGTCCTTTTCACAGTCGCAAGGTCAACTCAAGGATGGTAAAGCGTGATCACATTGGCAAGATTGCGGGAGGCAGCGCTGGTTGTATAGACCTAACTGGGCTATTCAAGTATCCACTTTATCTCCCTTGTCTTCCGTTTCATATCCTTGACGCGCCGGACCATAACACTCGCTTGTAGTTTAAGTTTATCTATGACTTTACTGCTCCGACTGTTTACCCATAACTTTTCCAAACGTATAACAGCCTACAAACGACTCACAAGAGTTTGATACTCTACCAGTGCCAAGTCCTCACCCGTAAGCCGACCCGTAAAGTCCCCACTGTCCCCACAGGCCCCGCTATGGCCACTGCCCCAGTGCGTAAGCAGTTGCCCCTTGACTGATCAGGGTTTGCCAGGCTTCTCAAGGGGAACGCGGGCATATCGCATTCAAAGCTCCTTGATATTTGCAAGACCAGTGGCTGACCCATGGAATGAATTTCTAGATCAGAATGTGGTTGTCCGACCCCTTGATTGTTGTTAATTGATTGATGATTGTCATTACAGCAGCAGATCCTACTGCATTTCTCAGTAGTATCACCCCTTAAAACCCAACACCCCCCCTACTAAAAGCGTCACGCAACACAAGCCTGAAGCGAGAGCCACAAAAGTCGACTGGAAACCCGGCTGAGCATCAACGACGGGGTTTTATCCTAAAACTTGTCAAGCAGCGGAAAGACCCCTGATGCGCGGCTCATGGGAGCACGCACCCGATGAAACACGCAATGAGGATTTTTCCGTACGTATAGCAGCAGAATTACCATATAGAGATTAAAAAAAAAATAACGGAAAATCACAGAATCCAAAGAAATATCTAGCAACCCAACATGTTTGGTGGCTACCCCTGAAACATTCCGCTGTTGGATGGGTTTACATGACAGGGTCCAGTGCCAACGGTTGCTTGTCGTGGATCAGCCAGGTTTTGAGCGCCAAAGATGCTTGCATTAGCCATCACAAAATACGATATTGCTTGTACCCCCGCCAATTACAATAAGCGGGTCTTGGCGATAGATCTCCTTGGATCTTGGCCATAAGATATTTATTTTCGCGATTCTCAGTGTCGCCATCCGGCAAAGAACATTTCGCAGCAGACAGGCCACAACAGCGGGACTCGGAATCACCATCGTATTGTGTTAACTACTGCACGCCCATCTACGTAACCATTAAACCTGAGACGTCGCGAGTCGACGCGTCGCACCTTAAAAGGGCAAGGCTATATGCAGGGTATTGCAGACAGATCAGGCACAAAGGCTAGGGTGCCGGCGCGCTGCATGCAGATGGCTGGCTCGAAGTGGGAAATTGAGAAAGCCCCTTTATATATCTAGGGGCCGCAAACACAGTGACAGGCATTTTTGATTGTGAGTCGTCGGACAAGTTCGAGTCGGCAGCAGGAAAGCAGTCGGTAACACAGCAGGATAACAGCAGCATTTTGAAACAGGACAACGGAAGTATTTTTGGGGAGGAGGTGTTATTGGCAAAGTGCTTTAGGAGGTTGCAACTGAGCACTTGGTTTTTTTTTTCCTCACCACTAGTCGTTCATTTTTTTTTTTTCAAACCGCAAGGACCTCTTGTTCGAATAAGATAAAATGGTATTTGCACCAAGTAGCGCTGTATTGGCGCTAGGCGCCCTTTTGGCTGGCGTTGCAAACGGCTGCCAAACAATTGCAGGAAACACGTATTGCGGAGCAGTCAACCAGGTGGTCTACAGCAATGTGGGCTTCTCTGGTACATATAGCCAGGTCACTTCGTTCAACAGCGACGGAACGTGCTCCCAGACCCCCTACTCGTTTTCTGGCGCGATTGCTCCCCTTGACGAGGAGGTCACGATCCACTTCCGAGGACCTATTCAGCTGGCGCAGTTTGCCGCGTACTCGCTGGCCGGCAGCAGCTCCAATTCTAAGAAGCGCGATGTTGTCGACATTGCCGAACGCCACGGTCATCACGTCCACAAGCGCGAGCCAGTTTACGTGACCGAGTTCGTCTCCATCACTAAAACCGTCACTCTGGGCGACGGCGCCGTCACCACGTCGGTCGTAACCCAGACCCCGGGCAACTTTGTCCAAAACGTCGTGTCCAGCGCCCAGGGGTACTCTTATAGCAGTGTTGAGACCTCGTCGCCCGCGCCGGCTTCGTCCCAGAACGCCGCTGCATCCAACCCGGCAGCCGCCAGCGCCAGCGCCGAGTCGTCGACTCCTGCCAGCAGTGCCGCTGGCTCGGCCTCTTCGTCGACCGCTTCTGGCGGCGCCTACTCCCGTATTGCCTACTACAACGCGGCGGCTGGCACCGCCGACGGTCTGGTGTTTATGAACAACATGGGCGGCGGCGGCTCTGGTGTGTTTGACTACACGTTTGGCAATTCCATCTCGTACGCCGGCTCCGACGGGGTGTCGTGCGCCTCGTCGCCCCAGGTTCTGGCCCAGACGACCATCCCCTCGGACAACGAGTTCATAATCTTCACCGACTCGCAGTGCAGCGGCGACGACTGCGGCTACTACCGCCCGGGAATCCCGGCCTACCATGGGTTTGATGGCGCCGACAAGGTGTTCCTTATGGAATTCACCATGCCCAGCGATAGCTCCGCCACTGGCTACAACGCCGACATGCCGGCCATTTGGATCCTCAATGCTCAGATCCCTCGTACCTCGCAGTACGGCCCCGCGTCATGCTCGTGCTGGGCCACCGGGTGCGGTGAGTTTGACGTCTTCGAGGTCCTCAACTCGGGCAACGACTACCTCACTTCGCACCTCCACAGCGGCCAGGGCGCGGCCCCCGACTCCAACAGCGGCGGCGGCGGCACCACCATGTACTTCAACCGCCCCACCGGCTCGAGCATGACGGCGGCCGTCATCTTCTCGTCGGCCGACTCGTCCATCACCATTGTCGAGCTCGACAGCAGCGACTTCTCTGCCGCACTCGAGCTCGCAGACATTGAGGACTGGCTCTCGTCGACCCTCAGTTCGCTGGCCACCGTCAGCATCAGCGCGTAATTTTCTCGTCTTAGTCTATATCACTTCAACTACTGCTCCACTCACACATCGTAGCCACCTCGTACAACGGCCGCCCTCAGGAATGCCGATCTCGGCAGCCGTCCGTGCCGGACGCGTGCGCAAGCAAGGGGCTCCGACGCGAGTGCGTGACAACGCAAACAAACCTCATCTAGATCGATCGGGTGCTCCGCCCGAGCCATGTTTCCGGCCGTGTGGTTTACTGGGGGTTGCACCCCCAGACCCCTGCTTTTTTGGTAGCAACTCGGCGCTTCGCTTGAGTTGGAGAGTTTCGAGTCTTTCGCCCAGCCTGTTAGAGTAGCACGCACACTAGATAACATAAACAACAGACAAATCACAAAGTCTCAACTCAAGCGGAGCGCAGAGTTGCGACCAAAAAAGCAGGGGTCTGGGGGTGCAACCCCCAGTAGTGAGTGCTAGTAGCGTATACTGAGCGATCCCAAGCGTAGCCACGCGGCTGTTAATATTTTTGAGCTGGTTGAATCTTTGGTGGACTCGACGAGGATCAGGCACGATGCGAGCGTCGATGCTGAGGCGTGCGGTGCTGGGGCGCGCACCAGCGGTGGGGATTACAAGGAGGAGTGTTTCGGGAGCTGTACGGGCGGCGCGCGAGGAGAGCGGGGAGTCGAGGGCCGGGGATGGCGGGGCGGGAGGAAGAGGAGATAAGAAATTCGGGGCAATTATAGCACAGAGCCGGAAAAGAATCAAGGAATATAGAAAGACGATGCAGTCCGAGTCTGACTGGATGGCGGTCAGTGCTGTGGGCGCAAGGCAGCGGCTGCCGCGGGTGACGTTTGGAGAGTTTGTGCGGCAGGCGGGCACCGGGGATCTGGCGAGCACGCCGGCCGGGCTGGTACTTGTGCTTGACGAGATTGTGGACGAGTGTAATCAGGCTGTGTTTATAGTGTGCGACTTGAGAGGCGAGGTCCGTCTAGTGCGACGGACAAGGCTAGAGTTTAGAGTCGGGCAGGTTGTTCGGCCACACCAGCTGCGGGACTGCGTTGTTGATCTGCGCGGAGCAAGGACAGATGGGAGCGAGGCGCTCGGCGAGGGACAAGGCGAGTTTGCAATAAGGCACAATGCACGGGCGGCGTTGCTAGAGCGCGCCAAACCGTTTGTGTACCGAAGCTCGCTTCTTAGCGCCAAGGTCACTAGAGCGTTGAAGAGAATCATGGACGATCTTCAACAATTGCACCCAAACGAGGTTTTCAATATCTCCATGTTTGCGCTGTGTCTTGAGGTGGAGAGACTGATCCAGTCACAGTTTGATCCGTCGGTTTCTGCCATGGCGGCTAAACGCCTGAGCCCAAAGGTCCCGCCTCCAGGCGACGAGACGCTTGACAGCGTCCCGGCAGAACTATTGTATGCAGTGATATGCGTCATGAGAGATATTCAGTCGTTTCCTACCATTATTGACAGAGACCATGCGAGTTTTGTGACATTTGTGGCTGCACACAAGCAGCTGAAACTGAGAAGAGACCTTAAGCACGCGACGGCAAAGTTCGACCGGCTTGTGAACCTTGCGGTGAACCACGGCCGCGAATTCTCCCAGCTGGAATCTGACGACCCGGACGTTTCAAAAGTGGTGGACTTGATTCGACGGTATGCGATTGCGGATATTGACGACATGGACTTGACACTGCGGTCAATGGCCGTACTGGTGCTCAAGAGGCTCGCATTTTGTGCTGGTGACGAGGAGATAACTCCGGAAACGGCCATGCGTCTTTTGACTGCGCTGGGCGCTGTTGACGCTCAGCGTGGCCCTCTTTTTGAAAAGTGGTGCAACGACTTTGCTCACAGACCAGTGACTCTGGGGTCGTCGAGTCTCGAGAAGGCCGATATCTGTGGGTCGATGCGTGCAGAGTCTCGTGCCAGCCATGCACTTGCAATCGATGACAAGGATGCGCACGAAATTGACGATGCTGTTTCGCTAAC
Source organism: Tardiomyces digboiensis (assembly GCA_030570855.1). NCBI lineage: Eukaryota > Fungi > Ascomycota > Dipodascomycetes > Dipodascales > Trichomonascaceae > Tardiomyces > Tardiomyces digboiensis. Next base: position 1,755 of record JAJLWU010000661.1, on the reverse strand, counting down.
TCCCAACAGTGATGGAACGTATACAGTTGGCGTACATATTGCCGATCCCGTGTCTGTGTTTTCCTCATTCGCGAGCGAGCACATTGAGCACGCCTATAGAGCTACCACCTCAGTGTACTGGATGGGAGGGACGAGGCCCATGTTTGATAACCAGGTCGTTGGTGCGGTAGATCTGGGAATTGGCGAGCACAAACCAGTACGCTGCTTGACAATATCGTTCAAGTGGGATCCGAGCCGTCAGACGGCAGACCCGACTTCAGCGACTATTGCCCCAGAGATACTGACAAGAGTTCAGAGGATTTCCTACGATAAAGTGGACTCGACGCTAGCGCGTAAACAAGGAGAGCACTCACAGGACCTAGCAACGTTGCTGGATATTTCTGCAACGCTTGCACGGCAGCGAAGACAAGCTGGAGCGCTTTTCTTGTCAGACAAGACGCAACTCCGGGTAGACGAAGACGACGACAGAGGAGTATCCACTATGAGTACGTCGCCGGCTCGAGGGCTTGTTGCGGAGCTCATGATTATGGCAAATCATATCGTTGCCGAATTTGTCACCAAAAACAACATCCCAGCTCTGTACCGGACCCAGCACGAGCCAGAATTTTCAAAGACTCTGCAAGCGTTGAGAAGCGATAGCGTGGTGACTGATAACCCTTGGCAGACGGCCACTCTGGAGGAATCTTTGCATATTCTTCAGTACTTGAGCCGCGCCGTCATGACGACCCGGGTTGCTCCTCACGATTCTCTTGCGCTTAAGTCCTACACCCACAGCACATCTCCACTGCGCAGATTCCAGGACTTGGTATTGCACCATCAGATTCACTCGTACCTCCTAGATAATCGCGGCCGCATGATGAACGATAGCCAGCTTCAACGCATTGCGTTGCATATCAATACTCAGCAACAAGTTGCCAAGAGGTGTACGCGGAATGCCCAGCATTTTAACATTTTACAGCATTTATCCACGAGGCTCGGTTCTGTGGTTGATGGGCTCGTGGCAGGTGTTTCGGCTGCCACAACGACGATCTTGCTTAGGGAGTATGGCGTTCGGGCAACGCTGGACGAGCCCCGACCGCTCAAAATTGGTACGCCACTGCGGTGTATGATTAAGGATATAAATCCGTTTACATATTCGCTGGTCCTGCGACCCTGTACATAGTAATAATGGTTGTCCAAGAACTAACCATGAATTTTTCAGTATTTTTTGGTTTTCTCAAAATTCTCTACTAAATTGTCTAACACTCAAGTAACAGCAGGTCCAATTTTTCGAAAAACGCGTTAGTGGTTTAGTGGTAAAATTGATCGTTGCCATCGATCAGCCCCCGGTTCGATTCCGGGCTAACGCATTTTTGCTTCGATGGACTGCTGTTGCTCACAACTTGAGCAATTTTCATTTGATTTTTTCAGTGTGTACAACAGGCGAGAATTATGCACGACAGCGCATAGTTGTGCGTATAACAATTTCGTTGTGCTATTAGCCAGTCCGAGAGCGAGTTACTCATAATTTGTTTCGCCATATCCAACCTTGCCAGAATCATTTTTCACCACAACAATGAACGCTACATTGCAGCCGTCAATAGAGAGCCTCAGGTCTGCTATTGACGCAGATGGTGGCCTCCCACAAGGGCCCAACACCTACCCAGTATACGCATCAGTACTGGCAGAGAAATTGACACCCCACGACGCATATCTCAAGCTGGCTCGTCCTGGAAGCAAGGATGCCAAGGAATCGTTCTTGTTGGAGAGTGCCAT
>JAJLWU010000660.1:0-25456 GCA_030570855.1 Tardiomyces digboiensis | reverse complement strand
GTTTGTGCCGCAAACGTTCGAACGTCGGTGCCTCGAATAAATTGCCGGGCTGCCCTGAGACGACACACAGATAGAAGCATTGCGTGTAATAATGGATACGAGTACATTCCTTTTTCGTAATTCCCTTCAAAAACGCTTCGGTCAACCAATGGCACAAGTGGGTTGATCCGTTCGAAGTAGAGATCAAGTAAACCCTGCATGTCATTCGGAGCTGGCAGCTCAAACACCTTTGTGGCATTTAAATGCGCTAGTAAGAATCTGTCTATTCTATTAGGAGCTCCCGCGATACGCTTGGTTTGCATCGACGTCGCTCCCCCTTCGAGCTCTTGACGTCCTTTGGTGTAAAACCCTACGTCGTACCTGTCTCGCTCTTTCTTAACCTCCATTACCAAATCTGCCGTCGCATCGGTACATCCCACAAACTCTCTAGACCCTTCTTCTAGTCCACCATTCTGCAGCTGTTTTCGGAGCTTCTCGCTGGTGTCCTCGTTGTAGGTCGGCTGAGGAGTGGGTGCCAAACTGCATCTTAAGCTTGCTTCTGTGCATGGCCCACAGCGGTCACCTGAGGCAGCCGGTAGGCAGCGCAACTATTGTTAAATGTACGAAACTTTTAAGCATAATGTGGGACAGCATTTTGGAGCGCCCTGCGACGTTGCTGCAAGGGTCAGATACTACAATACGTACCCGACGTTTTTTGCATTGACTGCATGCTCTGTACGCTTTTCTCCGTGAGCGATACCCCGCATCGTTGACAGGGAACACAAACATTATTTATATAGCGACGAGCAGGAAGACGATGCCGAGCTCCCCGCACTGGCATGAACCGCCATAAGACTGTGACCAACTCGTGTCCACAAAGTTCAGCCATGCTCATTTTCCATTGCTACTATGCTGTGTAAAACAGAGATGCAAGACTCCAACACCGAAAGATGAAGCTTGCTCGACGGATCCTACAGCCGTTTGTAAGATTTGCTCCCAATTCTCGCTCACGCGCATAGAATAGACAACATGGCAGAAGATGCCGGGGGAAAGGTTATCAGCTGACGTATTGTTGGTGTCGTTGGAGGGCCCAATGGATAGCAAGCAGCAGCAAGATGGTTAAAAGTGGCCAACGAACGGCTTCCCATTGCAGATTTATTGGCAACATCCCCACCGCCAGGACATTTCCGTTACCTAAAATGCTGATACTTGATGCAGGAAGGGGTCTATTTCGGGAAACCAAATAGCGCACACGTCATTATGGGCCGAAAGACACCTCTACGACACCTAGGTTTTTGTTCAAGTTGCAACGCTCTTCATCTTGAACCAATCCAGGGTGTCATGTCTTTGTAGCCTCTAAGTCGATCGGTTTCCAAGTCGATCATTCAGGCATTTGGTGCAAAGACATTTTATCTTAAACTCTTCAACACTAGCTAGATTCCACGGAAGTTTTTCCGGGTCGCGGGGCTGTCAAATGTTCTATACGGCTGATACGTCGTTATCTATACAGAAACGGAAATTAAAACAATGCTATCACTTCCTAAATAGGAAGTGACTCTACTCACCCCACAGACGATGCTAGAAGACCACAAACAACTCCGTTAAAGGGCCCCTCGGTGTATAAATATTAGACGAGGTTGGGCTAGCCTTTGCAGAATTGATCAACAGTCAACATGCTTCAGTGCCGACTTGCGTCTCAATCACAACGCTCGCTTCATTCACCAGTACGTTGCCATCTGAGAAGTTCAGGTTTGTATTCAAACGGCCATGACCAGGACAACGAAAGCTGTTTCGAGTTACGGTGGATGCAAAGGTTATTATTTCGACACGACGTCCTTGTGATCGTCGTGAAGTTCGGTCATATCATGCATTGATCGTCGTCCACAGCAGACACTTAGCCAGATGGAAACAGCAACAAGAAATTTTCACTATATTGACAACAGGGCAAATTCATCCGAAGATACGCAAAAGCTATAGGGAACATTTCGTCAGTTTTCCCGTCTTTAAGCGGCCAGCGTGTCAAGCCTCTTCCTAGTCGCTTTGCAGACCTGCAAGCCCAGATCACGCGTGGTCGAGAATCAGAGCTGATTGATTCATGGGCACGTCTCTTGAATACACTTGGTCTCGAAACCGAACGAATTAAATACCTTGGTAGCAAGGCAATTCCTGACATCGAAAGCCCCAAACTGCTCGATGATCCCGAAGTTCAGCAACAGATCAGAAATTCTGGTGTGGCCGTGATTCGTGGTGTGGTCCCCGAGCAAGAGGCACTTCAGTACAAAGAGGATATTCGCGAGTATATCAAAAACAACAGCAAACATGCAAATGGCTTTCCTGAGGACCACCCTAGCGTATGGGAGATTTACTGGTCTCCTGGACAAATTCGTGCTCGGAACAATTTGTCTTTGCTAGAAACTCAAAAAAGGCTCCTCAAACTCTGGAACGGTAACACTCGTTCGAATATCTCTATTGAGACTCCTCTTATTTATGCTGACCGTCTCCGCATTCGTCCGCCAGGAGACGCAAGATTTGCCCTGGGACCCCATTCAGATGGTGGCTCGGTCGAAAGATGGGAAGACCCCGAGTACCGAGAAGTATATCGCGCTGTTCTGGATGGAAACTGGGAAAAATACAATGCATTTGACTGGACACACCGTCTTGCCGCCAAGGCTGACCTGTACAATGGTGCTGGGGGATGTTCTATGTTCCGCATGTTTCAGGCGTGGCTCAGCATGTCAGATACCGGCCCCGGCGAGGGAACCCTTTGCGTTTTTCCCAATGTGAAAGTTTCATCTGCGTATCTCATGCTCCGTCCATTTTTTGAAAAAAGCAAAGACGGCGCGTGGGAGTTTAGAGCTCCTTGTGCAGAGTTTCCAGGCTCTGTGTTTGCGGCTGCTCAAGAGTACAACACCTCAACTCACCCACACCTTGATCTAGCCAATACTATGGTTTCCATGCCAAAGGTTCGTCCCGGGGACTACGTTGTGTGGCACTGTGATAGTATTCATGCGGTGGAAAGTCAACATCGCGGAACATCGGATTCGTCTGTTCTCTATATCCCAGTCGTTCCATTGTGCGATATGAATGTGCGCTACCTAGAGCGACAGAGGCAATGCTTCGCCAATGGCACGCCTCCTCCTGATTTCCCAGGTGGTGATGGTGAGAGGCAGTTTACTGGTCGTGCAACTGCCGCAGACTTCAATGTTGCGGGAAAGCTGGCTTTTGGTATTGGCGATAGCAAATTTCTGATCTCAACGACAGCAACTGTCGGGGAAAGGGCCGCTCTAGAGTACGCAAACTCAGTACTATATTAGGATAGCTTGTTATAGTTTTTCTTTGTTAAACAAAGGCATCATGAATTAAATTTTCGAAACATATCTAGGTGCACCGGCCAATAAATAGTGTACAAATGTCAGAAGATGTGGAGGGCAGTGTGAGGGCAGTGACGGTGGCAGGAATCACCGTTGTGAAAAACATGACACGAGTTACAACAAGTCTGCCACGCGCATCTTCTTGCGGCTTTTATTGTCATCGCCATTTTCCTTTGACTCTGAACTCGAAGTCTCACCGTCAGAAAGAGCCCCATGGGGCCGTTTGACAACGCTCATAAGTTCCTCGATCTGTCGAGATAACTCTTCATTTTTCTTTTCGAGCGATTGGCATTGAACGCGGGCCGAGTTTTCTGCCGATTCAAGCTCAGCTAACCGTGACTTGTACAAATCATTAACTAGCTCGAGCTCGGAAACTCGGGTCTTGAGTCTTTGTATCTCAGACGCATCATCGCTGGGCGACGCAGGTTTGCCATCTGGCGATCCCAAGCCCGACGGCGATTCTGGCTTATCCTGAGCCGAGTCGTGTGGACTCAGGTATGGTGACTGAGAAGCCGCGTTACTCAACTGCTCTAGAACTGAAGTGTTTGGTATACTGGTCTTTTTCCCGCCGTTGCGGTAAGCTGCTGGGGCTTGCCCACCCACTACGTTAATTTGGCCCATGTAGCTGGCGGCTCCAGTCGGTGGCACGCCCCACGAAGCCGTATAGTTGCCGCGAGCCTGTCCATAGGCGTCCATTCCCATCATTGGAGGCAAGCCTTGACCGGCCATTCCAACTCCGTTTTGGTGTGGTCCCGGTATTCCCTTGAGTTAGTCATCAATATAAAACTCGTCGACATAGCTGCCCTTCACAACTTGGTCACTCACCTTTTTAGGTCCCCTAACAGTAGCCCCAATTCCCAGGAGCGGAATACCTCCAACACCAGAAGCCTGCTTGATTCTGTTACGCGACTTAATCACATCAGTTTTGAGTGAAATGGGTCTTGGACGCCCATGGAGCTTGAGAAACAGCCCACACGCGTTGCACAGTACCTGACCACTCTCATCTCGACGCCATAGTGGTGTATTGGTGGTTCCACAGTTTTGGCACACCGGACTCGACGAAGCGCTATTCGGTCGGCTGTCCTTTGACGTCTTGCTCGGAGTCATGGTGGGCTGGTCTCCTGTAGGCGCGGCACCTTTTTCACCCGAAGAACCACTGTCAGGAGCGGTTACCGAGGAGCTTCTGCCGCTGGGAGTCGTTGAGGTCGTTGGTGAGACGACGGCAGTCACAGACTGCTCCTTGGACTCGGAAATAACGGCAACGCTCACTCCACTTCCAGCGTCTTTCATGTTGGTGTTCAAACCCAGTGCAATATTCGACCTTGCACCTGCGGTGTTTGTCCGATAGTTTCTTATCTTCACGTACCGATAACACCCTTGTGCTGAGATATACTTGGTCTGGATTGTACTGAGACTATCGCACAAGCGGCGCCATAAATCTCAATTCGATTGTGGCCATAAATCTCGATTTGAGGACTAAATCGCCTAGTTTGTACTACTTGGCGAAATTATTCAAGACTGATTTTAGTGGACAATCGACATTTTGCGTAGTGCTGTGGTGCTGCTTTGAAACTTTTTTTCATGCGATTTACCTTTCTTGGCCTATCGATTGTGACTGTGACTGGATCTACATGCGCATAAATATTTTTATGGCGCTATTGAGGACACCAGATATCTCGGTCTCTCTGACTTGCCCAAAGACAGTTGGTGTCATTATACAACGCAATTGAACTCTAGATCTGTCAGCTTGTGTATGGTGAGCTTGTTCCACTAAGAACAAGGGTGGTAATCGGCAAATGAACGGTCACGGTTCGGCACCGTACACACTTGAATTCTCGGTGCTATTTGAATTTTCACTCAAAATAGTTGTTATTGACCATGTTACGGCCCTTGATGTCATGGTCCTCCATATTATGGTCCGAGTGGTATCGCTATCCGACCGTATCTGCTGCACCTCCACGTGGATGTCTGCGCAGATCAGAGACATTATCGCAACAATGATAAGGGCAGGGGTGTATATGAGCATTGCCGCGGCAAAACAGTAGTACAACTAGTAAATACCCTTTGTGGGTTGTGTAACAAGTCTCTGTATCAAGTGTAGCGGTTGGCGCAACAGTTCGAGGGCCGAGGTCCTAGTAAACTCGGATAAGCCATAGAATCCCAGATACCAAACTGCTGTAGCTTTGTGATTAGTACGTATCTGTCCAAGCCTGATTTGAGTAACGCATTTCACTTTTATAAAGGAAGGAAATGACAGTATTCCAAGGACTCCATAGAACTCCTCAGTTGAGTTAATATTTGTCCATGATTACTTATAGTTTGTAATTTGCTGACCCCGCCATCTTAAGTATTTGGGGGGCGGCCGAAGCATCCATCTAGATTATATTGCTATGCCGCCACCACAACTTTGGTCAGTACGTGGTTCTAGTCGTTGCTCTTAGTGCTTAGATTAAAGCGCTAGAAGCTCTATCTGTGTCCGCCGGTTGGCGCTAACATCAGTCCAGGCTAAAAGTTCAGCTTAAACTCTCTGTCAACAGGCTCCGCCTTGTTCAACAGAAGCAAACTGCCATTGCAAAGCAGCAGCGCCGTGAGGTAAGATTACTAGTTTGGCAGCTCGTGCTGTATAGGAAAATGAAGAGTGTCCGTGTCAGCTTGCGTCGCTCTGGCTGATTCGGCTATTATTTGATCCACCTGAGACTGCAGATTTGTCACTTAGAGAAAAGACCTCAAAACTTTTGTCACTCGATAGGCCAGGATATGCCACCATACTATACAATTCTAACTCCAGATGGCAAAGCTTCTGGAGATCGGAAAGGAACAGAGCGCTAGAATCCGAGTGGAAAACATAATTCGAGATGATGTAAATGTAGAACTACTGGAATACTTGGAGTTGTATTGTGAACTACTACTAGCTCGAATTGGACTGTTGGACTCTTCAGCGTAAGTTATGTCTCCGACTTGCTAGAACATTGCATATACTAACGCCAGTGAAGTGGATCCAGGTCTTGAAGAGGCAGTTCGGACGATCATCTACGCTGCTCCTCGGACAGAAATAAAAGAGCTTCAACAGATCAGGGAATTACTTATACACAAGTTCTCGCCTGAGTTTGCCGCCGATGCAACTGAAAATGTCTCAAACAAAGTGCCTGAAAAGATCTTGAAACGACTCTCAATTAGTCCACCCAGCGAAGAGTTGGTGACGCTCTACCTTGCTGAAATAGCAAGAGCTTACAGTGTGCCTTTTAGTGGACTTGCAGTTGGAAAGAGTGACAGCAATGACGACAGCGATGATGGGCCAGCGTCGGGAAAATTAAAAGAGGCAACAGCTCCCATACCTGTACCAGCAGGAGGTAGCGAACCCGACGACGGCTCTAGCGAAAAGAAAACCGCCATAGAAGTAGTCGCCAAAAGCCCGACTACAGACGATCCATTGCCAAGTCTCAAGCTGAATGCAAGTTCAGCAGCTAAAGCAAGCTCCAAAGACCCGGAACTAGACGATCTTCGTTCTCGTTTCGACGCGCTTCGCAAACGTTAGCAGAAATAGCATATATTAAATTCAGTGCAAGCAAAATCTCTCTACTGCTACTACTTATGGCAGGGTCGACTTTTTGCCCGTTTGATACTTGCGCATTTTGTCGAGGGAGTAATAAGCGCTCTTCATGATGCCAGCTGTCAAAATGCCTTTGACTGACTGTGTAAATGACGGCCAAGCCACGGTGTGTCGAATAGCGCGAGCCATCTCTTGAGAAAGCGCGCTATCACTAGCTATGCGTTTCTCGAATTCATCGCAAATGGTTCTGCCAGGCTCGTCGCTAGCAACTATATTAAATTTCCGCGAATAGCGAGAATAAAGGAGTGCTCTTAAGTCGTGCGGCAATCGAACTACCATATTTCCGCGCCTGGTAGGGTTCATATCCTGACGGAGGCGCGCAATCGAAATCTCGGGGCGTCCAGCCAATGCCGAACCGTCTGAGCTGATAAGCTCCAGATTCGGAAGACTGTCCATTAGCGGAGTGTACAGCCTCCGGAAAAGTAGGAACTGGTTCGACACGATGTTGTGAACTTTGTTTGGGTTCTCGCCAAAAAATGTCATCCGCGGATCGCCCAGGTACGACACGCCTGCAATGGTGCTGTACAAGTCCATCTCACTAAACTCCTCTGGCAACAGGAGTAGTGCCGTGCGAAGCACCGATATTAGATTGGCCTGGTTCAAGAATCTCAGTTGTGGTTCGTCTCGCAAAATTTTGACAGGCTTGTGCAATCTTCCTGCAACATATAGAGTTTCCCACTTGCGCAGATCATTTGCAATCGTATCCATGTTGACAACCCCGTATTTGATTTCAAGGCCATGAGTCTTGACAAACGGGATGAAATACGCGCCAGCACCGATTCTGTCTTGAATAAACGACACAGCGCCAGACCCAAGATGTCTCAGACTTGAATAATGCTCAGGGTTATGTTTGATGTTAAGCGAATGCCAGTGCTGCGTATGCGACACACCAAATATGAGATCAATTTGTGGTTCTCGGCCAGCGGACGCCGAATTGCCCTGGGAGAATACACCGCTGCCGTATGCAAATGCGTACTTTACGGGCGCACGGAAACTTCGCACAATGTCCCGTAATTTCTGTACCATATCCCTGTCTATGTTCATATGCTGGTTATACCCAAACTCGCGCGGGAGGTCCTCAAATTTTCTAATATTCTGGTACGATCCAATATGGGCGTCCATATAGTCTTTCATCGCTTTTGGCTCACCATCGTTATGCTTCTCCGAGTCTGGGCCATCACTCTTAGCTCTTTCTCCGCTCTGGTGACGCAGACATCTCCACGGAGTTCTCTTGGCTGCCGTGACTCGCCCAGCCGTCAACCTCTGGTGTCAGTTCTGATTTAGTCGCCAGCTTTAAAGTGTCAATCGAATCCGCTTGCATTTCCTTTTAGAATCGCGACAATATCAAGGGCGCTAGCTAACCACTAGGAGAAAAGGAAAGCTCAACATCGAGGCAGCTGGCTTTGCCGGCAAACCCGACGGAAAAACAACAAGTCGGCAACGTGTCTGACGGATGAAAAGTGGCGCGTTGCTTAGGATCCTAAAACAGCACTTGGCACCTATTTAGCTGTACGGAAGAAGCAGGCTCTGGGGCCCATAGAGCCTCAGCGGGTCCCGGTCGTCACCTACGGTGCAAAGACCATCCGGCCAGCGATTTTTTGTCTTTAGCAAACCGTACTCACCTGGAACATTACAAGTGCCGACGAATGCAGTAATTTATGTCGGTAATCACGTTCACGTGCTCTCCATTGAACGTTGGGAGGCAATCTATAATAAGTAATGGCGAGTTTGTGTCAACTTATCGAGACGAGCTAGCGAATTTGTTTCGTCGTGACCTCAATTATTCGTTTTTATTCGTGTTTTTGCGTATTCAGCCGTATTATATCCGAAAGATTAATCAGCAAACTTTTGCCCTTTGAAAATTTGTCCCGGCGGACTTAGCTCAGTTGGGAGAGCGTCAGACTGAAGTGAACTTCGGTCTAAGTAATCTGAAGGTCCTGTGTTCGATCCACAGAGTTCGCACTTTTTTGATTCTGGCTACAACAAACCTCAGGTTTTTTTGCCTTGAAAATCGTTCGAGAATTTTAGTTTGGTTAAATTAAACAGTCAAAAGAAATCTATTTTTGCATACAGGTCATTAGAAATGGGCCTAATTCTTCTTCTCCTGAGCCATCTTAAGGGCAATCTCGTAGGCCTTGGCATCACCTCCGTGCTCGTCAAAGACATCTCGCCCCCAGTCAACTGGATCGTTGTAGCGCTGGTTCTTGTCAAGTGCTTCGAGCTTCTTCATAGCAGACTCTGGAACCTCGACAATCTTGAAGTTCGACTCAATGCGCGACGGAGTAACCGACTTGGGCACAACAACGTAACCCTTGTGAGCGAGGAACGAAATAAGCAAGTTGGCTACCGGGACGTCAAGTTCCTTGGCAATCGCCTTGACCTCGGCGTCATCAATGACACGAGGCTTACCGTAGATGTTGTTGCCAAGTGGCGAGTACGCAGTGACGGCAATACCCTCATCCTGGAGAAATTTGAACAATTCGGGCTGTAACAGGAATGGATGAGCCTCAATCTGATTCATGGCCGGCTTGATACGCGCATTCTTGAGAACCTCCTTAGTCTTGCGAATATTGAAGTTCGAGATACCAATTGAGCGAACGAGACCTTCGTCAACGAGCTTCTCCATAGCAGCCCATGTCTCCGAGAACGGTACATCAATGGTCTTGACGATTCCGGTCTTGTCGTCGAGCGGAAAGAAACTGGGGCCAGATTCAAAGTTGACGGGCCAGTGGATGAGGTACAGGTCAAGGTACTCAAGTTGAAGATCCTTGAGGGTTTTAAGGAGCGCCGGCTTCACGTCCTCAGGTCGGCGGGAGTTGTTCCACAGCTTTGAAGTGACAAAAATCTCCTCACGGGGAACGCCAGACTTTTTGATACCACGACCGACCTCTTCCTCGTTCTGGTAGATGGCCGCAGCATCAATGTGTCGGTACCCGGACTTGAGGGCAGCCTCGACGGCATTTTCAACCTCATTGGGCTTGGATAGCCAAGTACCGAGGCCCACAACTGGGATCTCGTAGCCCGAGTTGAGCTTGATCTTATCGTTTCCACTCTTGACAACCATGTTACCGACTTGTGTGAGCACAATTGCTGTTCCAAGATGGCAACACAGCCTTTTATACATGTCGTGGGGAACCAAACACCCGTGGGGAAGCGTGGGGGATTTCTTGGGTTGGGGTAGAGTTACACAACTACAGCAACTGAGACCTACAAAATCAATGCAGTTACCATAAAAACGAACTCGCGTTATTTCTTCTCGGCCCTATATTCTAGTACCGCTGCCAGTATGACCAGATGAAGAAGCTCTCCTGGGCGGCGCTGGGTAGCCACTGCAGCCAGAAATAGAGTAGAGCTGTAAAGATTTTATATAATGTATTGCGTGTTGATTTGATGGTCTGCATCTGCCAATAGCGTACCATGGTTGTTCCAGTTGACCCCCGCGGCGCCCCCGCGCCTTTAGTAAGCGGCGCCGCCTACCTCCGCCGTTAGACGGAATACAATACAACAGGAACAACAACAACAAGTATAAGAATTATACTTCAAGTTGATTCTACAGTATGACAACCCATTAGGCATCTATGCGTGACCATCTTGTATGAGTTGAAGCGGAAGATGCCAGGCTGATTCGAAAGATCGAGCTATCTGAATGGGTGGATGCCGAACTCACATTTACTGTCGACTTAGTTATATTGTGTATAAGGGCTACGTATTGACGCCGTTGTCCATTGCTCTCGTAAGCCCACTGAGTTTTAAACAAGTATAAGTGAATTTATTATCTAATGATTGCTTAAATTAGTCTTTGAAGGGTTAAAGAAAAAAAGCGACTCCGTGGCCAAGCTGGTTAAGGCGTGCGACTGTTAATCGCAAGATCGTGAGTTCAATCCTCACCGGGGTCGATAATTTTTTGGTAATAATTCGCGGCAGCACATTATAGTTTTTCGGTCTGCTGCTATACTTCAATTGTTTTCTTTTCCTTTTCTTCCGGCGGCCAGCCCTCAAGTCTAGATACAAACACCCATCGACGACCTCCCTCAAGCCTAGATACGGACACCTCCCTCAAGCCTAGGTACAAACGCAGACCTTTTATTCATGTTAACTACGTACAAGCCTATTAATTTTGCACCTGCTCCTCGTACACCTTACTAGGCAACTCGGCCACAAGCTCATCATTAGCCAATAATAGATCGCCGTCCTGGCCAATAGGGCCATCATAGCCATTTTCACGAAGAAAGTTTGCAAACTTTATGTCCTCCAGGGCCAGGTCATCTTCCCGAAGGTGGGGAATAAAGAAGAAAGTAACTAAAATGCCAACAACACCAACGATTGCGGCAATGATAAAAGTCCATTGCTTTCCAAGGTGGTTCTGAATAGGGGTGAACACCTCTGTTCCAATAGCGGCACCAGCCTTGCCAACGGCAGCAGAGATGCCGTAGCACGTGCCGCGAACTCCAGTGGCGTAGGATTCAGACGAAACAAGACCAAGCATGTCTCCTGGACCAAGGTTACCAGAAGACTGCATAAGGCCGTAGAAGATCACAAACAACGGCACAATCTTGGAAAGCTTATGGTACGAACACCCGACAATGAGACCAAATACAAGGTATCCAGAAAATCCGACCATCATGGTGTACTTGCGGCCGATTTTCTCACATAGGAAAGCGCCAACAAAAACGCCCGGTAGTGCGATGGTTGTTAGAAGGAGAGTCCACTCGGCAACTAGCTTAATATCGTTGGGGTCGTCGATGACAGAGTCGATAATCGACGACGAAAAGATACCGTTTGGAAACGTAACAAAATCATAGAGGAACCACGCGCCACATGTACCAATGAGTCTGGGCCAGTAATACTTCAATACAAGGCGGTAAGGGACTCGCTTGCGGATGGCACCCTTCTGATAGAGCTCCGAAGTTGACATCTTCAATCGGAAGTAGAACACCGTCAGGGGCCAGATGCACCCAATACCAGCACAGACACGCCAGACAGTTGACAAATGATCGGTACCGGCTGCGCATAGTACTATAAGGAAGATCGAGATAGCAAAAGGATTACCAAACGACAGTGGTAGGTTTGTAACGAGTACGAATACGGTTCCACGACGCTTAACAGTCTCATTGGCGGCCTCGGAAGCAGCTGTAGATGACGCCGGGTATTCACCACCAGTTCCAAAACCTGTAATTCCACGGCCAATGGTAAACATCCAGAACATACCAGCAGTAGTGGTGCCGTGGGCTGCCGTCGCAATGATTCCACCAATCACAATCATTAAAGTCGTTGTAACGATGGCCCATTTTCGACCCATGTAGTCACACGTCAGGCCGATGACGAGCTGGCCAATAATTTCACCAACGAGTAACGCGTTGGACACACGTGTTTTTGTGGCAGAGGTGAATTCCTTTCCGTAGTCCTGAGAAAACACCTGATTGAGCATTGTCATAAGGGAATTTTGATATCCATCTGAGATCAATGCGAATCCGGCACACACTACACTGAAGATTGCACCCCAGTCATTCTTTCGAATACGGCTAGGGGCATCTCGGTAATTGACCTTATTAAGCCCCTTTGGATCCTGCTCCGGACTGGGCAGCTGGGTCACGTCCTGTTGTCAGTACTGGATCTTAGCGGGAAACTGATGATGAACAGCGTTTACAAGCCAAAAAAACGGGGCCAGGTCCATGATACAAGCAACTTCAAATTGCTCTTTGATCAGCCGCAGAGTTTACAAGCGGGCTCCGATATTTGCGGGGAAGCTGGTGGATTAGGGAATGCCGTAAAGCGGTGTGTGCCTACAGAGACCCCAATTGCCCGTGGATACAACATTGTCGATTTCCAGGCATCGTAGCCGTTGGAAAAGTAGTTTCGCCCAGTGTGTGGGCGACTTCACGAGTTTGGTCCACACGCAGCACTATGCATTTCTCGCAGGCAAGGGTAAACCAACAGCCAATAAAACAAATCCCGTCCCCATGCCCATGCGCTTAGACGAATGAATGCCACTGGATTTTCCTTTCTTTCATCCCATTAAGAGTAACGAGACCCTCATGTGTGGAACCAGAGAACATGCGAATTCGGTGCGATCCCTCTAGTGTGCCGTGTTTCCAGGGTCTTATAACGCTTAGCCTGCACCTATCGCACGACACAAAAAACCAATGGACGCGCATGTTTTATCGTAAAAAAAACAGTTTTCTCGACGACTTGCGGTCTGACAAATTATTTTGTCTGTAAACACCCTGGTCCTTCACAACCTTGGTTTGCTAAAACAAGTAGTTTACCATCAAGAAACAAGCCCATGCAACACACAAGTTAACGCATAATAAACGAGAACGATAAAGTCGCACTTACCTGGCCAACTCCTTTGTTGGAGTAGTCGATAGCTTCGGCGGCCATTTCACTGTGCGTGCACTCGAGATGTCGAACCAGCCCGAGCTGTACATTTATTTATACGGGAGATCTTGCCCTGTGCGGCTGTCGACGTTGCACGGCACGACCTAAAACCCCACTTTGCATATTGAATACTGCGATTTCTGTAGCCCGAAGAGAGACCGGTCCAGCAAGACTTGACAAATGCTAACCTTCTTCCGATGGCAATTGATTTAATTAGATCTGCGAGCGCAGCGCTATCCTTGAGAAAGCTGCCTTCGTTCGAGGTGCGTCATAATTGGTATAGGGTCCTAGCGTTGATGCAACCAGAGGCACGTGGGCGATTGTCGTGCCGAGTTGTCGTGCCCACGAACTCTATACGATTCTGCTGAACAAGGCTAGGCGTTGGATTATCTAGCCGGCGTACAGCAATAGCAGCGGGGAGTTCCAACTGTGGGACACATGCTGCCGCCCGGCAATTCCTCCTGCTATGGCTAGACAGTCGCAATGCCAATTTGTGCAGCGCTAATTTAATAATATCGCAACTGCAGACGTTCCAGAGATTTAGCTCTTGACCTCTAGGTGCCCACAGCCACGTGCGCCCTGCTAGTGGTTATCATATTTCGCGGTATTTTCAAACTTAATCTCGTCTCCTGCAATGAAGCTGCAGGTATATTGAGCCTTGAAGTAGTAAAATGATTCACCGGGGACCACGTGGAGCACGTTTTTGCTGAACTCTCCCGTAGAGGAGTTAGGATTTTTCAGCGCAAACGCATAACATGCCAACTTCTCCAGAGTCGTTGTGCTGAAAGTTGTGTCGACGTTTTTAAATGCGAGAAAAAACCATCTGACCTCATATGATGTCGAAAACTGTGAATAGGATCAGGACTGAACAAACTGGTAACTGGGAAGGTATGTAGCGATTATGCAGCATGCTTGGTTTGATAGCGCCGCACCATACTCGCGGATCACTCGAAATGGACAAACGTAATTCTTCAAACATTCTACTAAGAGAGTCCTTTGCCATGAGCCAGCCACGGTCACTTCCGATGCACTCGGCCCTGGCAAATACTCCAAATGCTTTTGAAAACTTTAAAACAGTGTTCTTTCGGATGGCAGCACGGTCCAATTCAAGGTCCAGTACTGTAACAAGGCTTGCAACATGGAATAATTCTGGCTCAAAAATTGCGACGCTACAGAATGATCGCAGCGTACGAATCTGGATGGCTGACAGACCCGAGGCAAAAATGTCGGTGGCCATCTCAAACGCCCATGATAAGCCCATCAGTGATGTTTCTTGGAACCCGTTGCACTCAGACGAGCTTGTTTCGTGCTCCTTTGATGGCACCCTGAAAAAGTGGGATACACGTAACAAGAAGTTGTTGCAGACTTATAATGCTGGTGATGATCTCCTCAGTGTACGATACTCGCCGTGCGGACAATATATAGCCGTCTGCAGCAAAGCCAACCGAATATTTGTTGTGGACGCAAAGGACATCTCACAGCAGGTTACCACTGCAGCTTTCGAGGAACCGTACGATGTATATGACATGGCCTGGAGCAACGGTAGCGATTACCTCGCACTCGCACTCCAAAGTGGAAATGCTCGCGTTCTTCGATTTGATACTCGGAGGTCGCCGCCAGAGCTCGTCTATAGCCAGGCACTTAGAGGCCACCGCACTACCGTAGTGTCGGTGCAATTTGATCCAAGGGGGCGCTGGTTAGCAGTCGGATCAAACGACGGCATTGTTACATTGTGGGATATTGCCGAATGGGTGTGTGTCAAGACTTTTGCCAAGACTGACCAGCCTGTGTCATCAGTGGCATTCAGTCACGACGGTTTGTATCTTGCGATAGGAAGCGATAATGGCCAGCCTGTTGATATAGTGTACGTTGAAGCAGCGGCAGATGATGATCCCTACGTTTACAGCGTCAAGGGCGTCAAGTATGTTGAGCGACCAACGGTAGAGTGGCATCCTTTACGTCATTGTCTTGCTATTTCTGGCGAAGCTGACGGTTTCGCACTTGTTGGAAAGTCTTGATCTCTCCAATTTACACCACCATTTGCCCAAAATATTACGGTTCCACCTGTACTTGCGCGCTACAGGAAGCTGCACCTTGTATTATATCTGCGTGTATCACGATATGAACAACCTTTGCCATTTAGTGTAGTTGTTATACAGCGCACTATTGTGCTTAAGCACTCTGCAGAGCAATAAAGTAAGCTTACCGACCTGGGAATGTGCTAAAGTAGTTGCAAGACACGTACATGTTTTATAAGAGCTAGTCGAAGGTCGAAGATGTCTTCAAAATCGACAATAGTTGTTTTTACCAATATTTGCGTAATTTCAAATTCTGTCGACACATTTTAAAGGTGGTAGGTCACTTGCCTGTACAATCTCTTACGACACTTGTCTTCCAGTAGGATAATTGCAATAAAATAAATTACAGACACAAAAACAATATCGTTACACAGCGATGAGAGTGCTGTGCTTCAGACTTGAGTCACAGTAGAGTGCGGTTGCTTGGAAACCTCGCCTTGTTCGGGGATGGCTTCATGGTGGGCAATCTCTAGAGTCTTCTTAACGTCCACAATCTCTTTACCAGCAGTGATGTGATTAACACCACCGAACAACTGGTCGACCTCCTCGAGAGACTTGCCCTTTGTCTCTGGAATAAAGAAGATGACAAACAAGCAGAGCAAAACATTGATCGCTCCAAACATATAAAAGGCATGAAATCCCTTGCTGTCGAGAAACAGCGGGAATA
Source organism: Tardiomyces digboiensis (assembly GCA_030570855.1). Lineage (NCBI taxonomy): Eukaryota > Fungi > Ascomycota > Dipodascomycetes > Dipodascales > Trichomonascaceae > Tardiomyces > Tardiomyces digboiensis. Next base: position 9,373 of record JAJLWU010000660.1, on the reverse strand, counting down.
CCTGATTGAGAATAGCGTTGGCCACGTTCTGGAACTGAGACGCCATACCCATGCCTTGAGCACGAATGTTCATGGAAAACACCTCCGATGTCCAAATCCACACTGTAGCGCCCCATGATGGTTTGTAAAAGAAAATGAACAGGAAAAACAGGAACACAATAGCGATACCAACAGACTCAGATTTGGCACCGTTTGCATACGTGGGAGTCAAGGTCTCGACGGGCGCGACGACGAACATGCAAATAGCCATACCAATAGCACCTAGAATCAACAAAAATCTGCGGCCGTACCTATCGACGGTCCAGGTAGCATTCAGGGTAAAGAGAATTCCAAAGGTGCCGTTAAGGGCGTTGATAAGCTGAATCTGCTTGTTGGACGAAAAGACCTTCTTGTAGATAATGGTAGTGTACGAGTTGAGGGAGCCTTCACCAGTGATCTGCTGACCACCGTTGAGCACGAGTGCCAGCAGAAACCGCTTGCGCACAGAGGGATCAGTGAAGAATGGTTTGTAAGAACCACCACCAAGTTGCTTTTCGTACTCGATTGCCTCGTGGATCTGAACTAGTTCGTCGTCGACTTCCTCCTCAGTGTTACGGACACGCAACAACGACGAACGAGCCTTTTCGAGCTGTCCCTTTTGGACATACCAACGAGGAGTCTCCGGGCAGAATACAACGCAAGTAATGATGTAGATTGGAGCCAGCAACTGGAACACAACAACCATTCTCCAGTCCCAGTTCTTGGGCAGCGACGTCGAGTGAGCGACAGCACCGTAGTTAATCCAATATGCCAAGAACGAACCAACCGAGTAGAATGCCTGCCAAACGGACATAATGCGGCCACGAATGTCAGGCGGGGCGAGCTCACCAATGTAAACTGGGCCGATTGGGAGGGCAAGACCTTGTCCGATACCTATAAGCAAACGGCCAGCAATGAAGCCGCCAAGAGTTGGAGTGAAGAGCTGGCAGAATGTGGCGACAATAACAAACATACATCCTAGGATCATGGGCACTCGGCGGCCAAAGTAGTCAGCACATGGGCCAGCAAAGAACCAACCCGACACGATGGCGCCCACAGTGTAGACAGTGTTGATGGACCCAATCTGGCTGGCGTTTGGATTGTCAAAGTACTGGATCCATGACTCGGTACCTTGAACAGAGTTAAAAACCGAAGCGTCATAACCGTTCAGAATCATACAAGACGCTGCTATCAGCGAGATGTACCAGTTGTACGCCCTTTTTCTTGTCATCACCATCTTCATATTTGTGTATTTGACTGCTGGGACTAAAAGTGACTGCTGTACTAGTTGTCCTGTGAGTCCTGTCGTTCGATCCCTCAAAGTCTTTGTGGGGCCCTTTATAGTTCTAACGTTCCCCAGTGGGCCCCGCATAATGCGTCGTCGCGCCGCACCGTCGCACAAGTCCCCCACTTCGGCCTGTGTAGTCAGTGCAACCGCAACGCGGCGGGCCCCCCACTGAATACCGTATTGGGAAATACCAATGTGGGATAGCAGCGACGAGGGTTCCTGGACAAGATGAGTTTAATTTCTCGTAACGTCATTATAGGGGATGCATGTGGTATAGCTGGCTTTCTGGAGTGTCTTGGAGTTATCGGGACCGTCGCCAGAGCGGTCGCTAAAATACGTTAGATGTGGAGCACTAGTTCAAATCCTTCAAGTCGTAGTTGGTCGGGTGTGAATTCACAACGGGTATAAATTTTAGTATTTCATTATGCCTTTGGTATTTATTGGGGTGGATGTTTGGCAGCTCTAGTTTTCCATCAAATTCATAAGGATCATTGGATAAGCAATTATGGAAACTACAAGAGAGATTGAAAATTGACGGACCCGCGAGATACTCTAACCAACACAGATTAATCATTTTTTTTCATGTTAGTTGCACAATCCTTGTGTATTCCCATGTACATTTTACTGAATTTACATCCAACTTAATTGGCAAACACTGTCGTATAAGGATGGGACTTTATGGTACCATTGCCACCTACATAACTTAGGTCCTGTTTTCTTCAAGATCTTGAGCAATCCTTAGCGTGATCCTTAATGCAGTTCACTACAGCATAAATGATAATCAACTATAAGTTAATTGTGGAGCTACATAGATATAACGTTATTGTTAGATATGTCATATCACTAATTACCTCCCTGTTCCATGTTTGTCAAAACATATTTGGTTTCTTGGTACTTATCTTTCTTTAGCTTCGTCGCAAGGATAAAAATGTTAGCAATTAATCGCTCCCCGCTCCCCAAATACGTGGCCCGCTTGTTCTCTTGTGACCACTCCCCCACATTCTTACGCCCACTCTCTTAGGTGCCGGGAGCGCCCCACCTACATCGTCGTTCGCGGTATACATCACGCCCTGCCACTACGAATTACGTAACTACCACTCAGGAAGATTGTAATTAAGCAAGCAGTTTATCTGCTGTCTCTCTACTTAGACAAATTTGGGACAACTTTGTAAGTTAAGTATTCACACAATTTTTCTGATAGCTACTTCGCCAATAACGCGATATCATTGTGTACCAATAAGTCCTTCAGAATAGGTCACAACAATGCCCCAGTAATTGATACATCCCACTCTGTGCCCCTTGTCACCCCCATGAAAGCGCCCACGGCATCGAGCCCCAGGCGGGGAATGGCGGAACGTAAATGCGGTTGACAGTTACCCAGACCCTAGCGTTTTTTTCAGACGGCGTCCAAAACTGCTTCTGTCTGGCAATCGCGTAGTGAGCCTTGGCTGAGTCTGTACTGGTAATGAGCGCGTTCTTCTTACTTTGACGAGTTGAAGATGCGATGCACGGTAAAAAGAGAATCTTGGTCCCTTTGACAGATTTAGGCGAAGACACCAAGACGGACGGCCCTGGACCCCACTCGCTGAAAGGAATATCAAAGAGATGCGGGGAGCAACAGCGATTTGAGCATAACACGTTTGCAGCTGTGATGTTTTCAGACAAAACTGGCTTGTACTTGAGATCCCCCTAATGATCTGGATGCTTTTTAATTCATGAAGTGCGTTGTCATTTATACTCGTGGTAATGCACCCTATTCGTGTTAGACTTTCTCCGTCAATAGACAGTCTTTCAGTTTCAACAACGAAAGTAAAACCTGAATCATAGTATGAGACAAATAGCCTTGCAGAAGGTGAGACGATCGTTGAGCCGCAGCCACCTGACTCGAAGCACACCCCACGCCTCCTCGAACTCGCAACGGCGCTTATCCAAGCAAAGAGGATTCCGCTGCGGGGTCTGAGGTATCTAGCGCGAAAAGTATCTGAAAGAGCTGCATACGAAAGATTCAATGATGTGGGGTGCAGTCTCATATCATCAGGTGGTTCTGTGAGATCAGCCAACCAGCAACGGCTGCTGCGAGCAAAACTTCAAGGCAATGATTGTACTACTTTGCTCTACGCCGTCTAACACAGTATAAGCAGGCTCTGTGAAAAAAAACGTAAGAGTCATTTGCGACGCGTAAGTTTTAGAGTCTCGAGGTGCGGAATCGCGGGATCTGTCCGCAAGCACCGGCAGAGCGAATCTCCGTCATCGGTTTATTGGTCCCACAGTTGCCGAAATTGTATTCAGACGTCTGGAACTATGCTTTATGTACTTGTTCTTGACGGTAGCGCAAACAAGTGTTTGTTAGTTGCGACTTCACGGGTTTGTTAGTGATTGAAGCTGACGTTTAGTAACGCCAATAGGTCCAGGCCAGCCAACGTTTCAACACCATCAACCAATTTTGATATCGAAACGAATAATAGAGCAATGCCTGCCCCGCTGATTTACGGCTACGAGAACTCACAGGAAGTCGCGAATTCCGTCGCTGACTACGTTGTCAAGATCCAAAACGAGACATTGGCAACAAAGTCAAAGTTCAACGTTGCGGTTTCTGGTGGTTCCCTAATTGCTGTCCTTCGCAAGGGCCTTATCGATCGTTCTGACGTTCAATGGGGTAAATGGTAAGTGTTTCCCTATTTAGAGCTCAAGGGGCCGTTTTGTGAGTACTATAAATTGTAAAAGACGCCGTCCCAATGGAATTTTACAAGACCTCTTGGCTCGATGGGCCAACGGATTCATCTTAGCTAACTCAAGGGCTCTTTGGTTTGCGGATGAACGGATTGTTCCGTTGACTGATGTCGATTCCAATTATGGCGGACTTAAGAAAGAATTGCTTGACCATTTGGACAGTGCAAAGCACGGAACTCCCGAGGTCAACCATCTGGATGATGCTATTCCCTTTGATGCTGACAGCGATTTGTTCGCATCTTCGTACGAAAAAGTTCTTGTCAAGAGCCTTGGAAGCGAGCCCAGCCTTGATCTGATTCTGCTAGGCTGTGGACCCGATGGCCACACCTGCTCGCTCTTCCCCGGACACAAGCTACTTCTGGAGGAGTCACGATTCGTAGATTCACTTGACGATTCACCTAAACCACCCCCTCGACGAATTACGCTCACGAAGCCTAGTCTACGACTTGCTCAAAATATTGCGTTTGTCGCAGAAGGTGCCGGCAAAGCCCCTGTGCTCAGGGAAATTTTCGAAACTCCCCAAAAGGGCCTTCCGTCTTCTCAAGTCAACGAACTTGCTAGAAAGCCGGTCCATTGGTTTGTCAACTTAGCAGCCATAGACGGCGTGCGTGTTAAAAATTCGGCAGTATGAACGTTTGGTATGTAATTCCCATTGCCAAATTGACGCGCAGTATTACGTTTAAAGTAAAATGCAGGTAATAAATATCAGCTACAGATCTTACATTGAGGAACGTCGACACTATTGTGCCTGTTACAATCTGTTCGCAGGAAGTGAGCCAGGCTACCTTTCGGTATGGGCTATGGGACCCAATTGTCTGAATCCTATCGATACCCCCTCCTAGCCCCTTAGTGCCAGAGACGCATCACGTTTTTCGGTATGTTTTCATATGCTTCTCACGTACTCTTTGTGCTCTCAATTGCGAACATATCAGAGGGGGCGGCTTTATCAACATCTTCGCGCGGCGGCGCACATTACAGTCAGGTATCAAGAAACCGGATGGCGTTAGCAAGTGACCTGACAGACACACGTCCATTGCTAGCGGCCTCCAACAACTGAACTACACCACCAAGGTCTGCAGTTGCGAACTTAGGGTGCCGTGACACTACATCATACGCTTCCGCACAGCCGAGTGTAGGAGCTGTATGTGCTAACGGCTTGGCGCAGGATCCCACAGATACGCAGAACAGTGCACACATTGCATCGCTCTTACATCGAGAGCAGTCCCGCCTCTCTGATAAGCTGGCAAGTCTCTGGGTTGGTAGGTTTCTTGTAGCTTCAACCTCAGCCGGGGCTTTTGCCGGTTTGCAAATACAGTCGCTCTCATTGACGCAAAATCCACATCCATCTGGTGTCCTGCTAAGAGACAGTTGTGCAGGGCTCTGGAGGTTCGAGTGGTTGCGGTTACTCCGCTTTGGAGTTGACGGTAGTTCTCCATCCGCACTGGGTCCGTCTCCAGCGCACAAGCATGGTGTGTCATTAGAACAGAATCCGCATGGATCTTTTGGCCGCTGATGCGCAACGGCAGGCGATTTGAGAGACTTTCTACCTCTGTCAGCGTCTCTCATGGAGCTCTGGGGAAATGACGGTGGTTGTGGCAGCACGATGTGGTCGTGGTGCTTGTTCTGCTGTGTTACATGTTCGTCTAGTCGCTTGAACCGTTTAAGTGGCCGTGGACCAGAATACAACTGCGAAGCATGCTGACCGTCGGCACGATTTTTCTGTGAAGCTATAGAGCGGCGTAAAGGCACAGCTTTCAGTGGAACAAAATTGTCAAACTGGACTCCAGTGGGTTGTCCAGTATGCCCTACCGCGATAGCCATGGCGTGGTGATCGGTTCCGGAAGGGTTGCTTGAAGTGGTGGGCCTGTTCTCTCGGAGCCCTAGATCAGCGCATACGCACTCTTCCTTTTCGCAGAGGCCACAGCTATCGTCATCGGTTGGTGTGCTGATTGTTGATTGACTGCCTTTATTCTGAGGCAGCAGTGGAGGTTTCGGTAATATGCTGTGTGGGCCAGGAGCTGCCTCTCTTGAGTCCTTTCTCTCGGAACCGCTGTGACTGTTCCGTTCCAACGCTACTTGTCCACCGGGTGATGTCTCTGGGTGTTTCTGTAGCGGTCCCAAGGCGTTATGAGTGCCACCTTCGGCCTTTGGCTTACGACCGGGCTTCAACCTTGGCGGCAAAACGTATTCACGCGACGCCACTAGTTGCATTTTGGGGGGCCCTTCTGATTCTCCATGCTCACTGGGTCGAACATCAACTGGCTGAGCCGGCGCTATAGGCCGAGACATTGCTCAAGCAAGCAGGGAGGGTGCTTGTCCGTTCTGAAATTGTACGGCGCAGCATATGTGACCTACACAAATCCTAATCTGTCGATGTGAGGTCAGAGATGGAATGAACTCCCCGCCGATTGGAGAATTTCCATAAGCACAAACGAGTGGACTACGAATGAAATTGGCCAATTGGCTTAGGCATTTGACCACCATACAAAAGCTCGAACAAAGGGGAGATACCGACTGCTCATATTGGACAGACATGCGAGCCATAAGTCTGCGGAGTTCCTACAGTATTGCAACGACAACGACATAGTTCCACTCTGTATGCCAGCGTACTCGTCACATATCTTACAGCCTCTTGATACGACCTGTTTTAGCCCGCTGACGAGGGCATATAGCGATCAAATCGAGGCATGCATGAAAGCGCATATGAACCACATTTCCAAGGATTCTTTCCTATTCGGTTTCAAAGAAGCACCCAAGGCTGCTATAAGTGAAGCTAATATCAAGAGTGCGTTTAGGAGCACTGGATTGGTCCCTTTTGGCCTGATGAAGTGATCAACGAGTATATTACCAACGCTCTGTCGTCGAGTCCAGAGCGAATGTGGGAATCCAAACACTACAAAATATGAAAGAACTGGAACTCCAAAGCACGCTTGTCAAGGAGAAAGTTCGTGTTCATCAAAAATGGCTCGCCGACAGCCATTAATGATTCACTTGATAAGATTGTCAATTACGCCACACAGATCAACCACCTAGCTGTCCTAGCACGAGAGTCGCACAAGGCTACTGAAGAGGTCAGGGCCCGACAAAATCGTCGTTTTGCAACGTTTATTAAGGTATCTGAGTCACTCACTGGCGACGAGCTTCGAAATCTAAGAGATCAGGCAGCTACGCCCACTCAATTGCGAAACAATGATTCCGAGGTCCCGAACGACGAAAACATCACTGTAGCCTTTGCAACTCCATTGAGCACAACGCTCGTTGCTGTCCTAAACGTATTTAACTCTCAATAATTTTTTTAGCATAATTCTTCAAGGGGAATGCTCTAACTTGGTCTTGTCGAGGCGGCATGTAAACGTTGATCGACTTACCCGGGATCGGGGTCAGGCCCTGCCAAGGACGGGCGCAGCCAAACGCAACTTCGGAGAAGCCGGGGGCGGTTCCAGGACTAACAGGCTTGAAATAACAAGTATAATATGCACGGCTTCTTGGTTTGCTAACAGCTGTGGACATTGTTTCTGGCCAAGTGGTTGTTGAAGAAATAATCGTGGCTTGCCTGGGTACGGGTTGCGATTTCACCTGAAGACAGACCGGATACGTAAACCGAGCAAGGACTAGAGATACAACCATCCGGAGCCCAAATTATAACAATCTCAAGCTTGTATTTAGGTCCAACCTCTCCCCTAACCAACAGAAGCTCGCATACGGGGTGCGATGAGCCGACCAGGGCCAGGGCTGGACAGGGCTGGTCACACGGCACTCCAAGTATTAAAACATGTCACTATTCAACAACACCAACAGCCCTTGTCTTGTTAAATTCGCAGCATTTAGCCAGCAGCGAGCGGCTAACGTGGGTACTCGGAAAACCCAAGAGACGTACAGCAACGGGAATCTTTATATTTGAGGTGCGATGGGACAGGCTGACCAATATTATCAGCAGCCACCGAACTATCCGCCTGGAGCATCGCAACAGGACCAACAGCGTGGATACCAACAGCAACCAGGGTACTATCAGCAGCAGCCAGGATATTATCAACAGTCAGGATATCAGCAACAGCCTGGGTATTACCAGCAGCCCGGATACCCGCAACAGGCGTACGGCCCACCTCCAGGTGGCTATGGCCAGCCTCAACCAATTTATGTGCAGCAGCAGTCGGCTCGACCAAATGACGACTTTTGTCTGGCATGCCTAGCTGCAATGTGTATTTGCTGCACGCTGGATGCCATTTTCTAGACGGGACGTCTATGTGCCGTCTTTTGCCATGACTCGTCTGATTTTATTACCGCTGCCACTGCTTCCTTTTTGTATCACTTGTATTTCCTGTCTGTCTGTACTGCTTAATCAAATTGAGTGCAAAAGTAGCTGGTACAACAACAAGTAAAAGAAGAAACACTTGTCGCAAATCCCCACTTACCAATATTATGCTTGGGCATATATACGATATTGTAGTTTGTTGAGGAAGGATAGACAGCACTGTTATTGTGACGATTGTAGGATTCCGGAGTGCGGACACTGTAGGGGACGCATGAATCCGATACTCATTACTATTGATATTCAGAAGTAGTATTGACACATTTCAAAATAATAGAGTATAGAAGTCACGCTCCATATATTTACGACATTCAAACATGCCTCCCAGTACCAAAATCTGTGGCACAGTCACTAAATTTTGGGTATCCAGTGGGTATTCTAGTAATTACATTATGTGGTATTTTCCTCTTTCTCCCAATGCACTTCACAGCGAACAGCAGATTTTATGCAACGAAGTTGATGCGGTGGCTCAATGGTAGAGCTTTCGACTCCAGCGTTGTCCGTTGAAATCGAAGGGTTGCAGGTTCAATTCCTGTCCGTGTCACTTTTTTCCCACTTCATTTTTGATGGCCTAATGGCAAAGACTCACGGACAAACAAAAGAGAGCTGAAAGCGCCTAGTTGCCACCGAGATTTGGCTCGATACAGGGTCATTTTCTTTCTATCGCGAGTTATAGTCTATTACAAGAGATGCTTGCGGGACCAAAAGTAGAGATAGATAATGGTACGCGCAATCTGATCCTTTGTCATCATGGTGATGCCCTGACTGAAAAATCCTTTGAGGATTTGGGATCTGGCACCCATGTAGGCACCGGCAATTCCCTCCGTCTTCAGAGTCTCATACAGTGAATGCAGCAGCGTAGCCCGCTCCTTGAGACGGATCTGCATTCGAGTCTTGCTGAGCATGATAGGATAGGTAATGAGTGTGGCAAACGTCTTTGCAAAGGCGGCCAGAAAGAAGAGCTCTGTCGAAGTCGGGTTGTCGCGGCGACGACGGGGAATCAGGCTCACCCGCAGCAGCTGGAAAAA
>JAJLWU010000659.1:0-25607 GCA_030570855.1 Tardiomyces digboiensis | reverse complement strand
TTACCGTAGATCGAGCGGTCATTGGCCTGCAAAAGAAAGTACTTCTGGTTACGGACATGCAGTCCTTTCTCCTGAATCTGCGACGGATCGTCAAAAGCGCGAGCGATTTCAGTGATCTCAGCCTGGCTGACATCAAAGCCAGCACTCTGGGCCCATACGCTGTCGCCAGCCTTGGAGTAAATGGCGGCCTGGTCGACCTTTCGCGAGCCAACAAGGTTATCAACGTAAGCTATTGTTAGTGTTCATTTTTGCGTAAAGTCGTAATGGGTCAATAAAACACGACTCGTCACAACGACGTTAAAATGCATTCGAGTATTCTCACGAGGTTTGCAAAATCCCGATCGCCATCAAAGACATTCTACCCAAGCGGACTTTGGATGCATCCAGAGGCGTGTGAGACATTTTTTGGAGCAGTAAACAAAATATTGCAGCTCGACCACAAAAGGCACCCTATTGGCGAGTATAACCACCACATTGCCTTGAGTTTCTGAATGCCGACATCCGCAGTTCGCCTTGATTGAAACCGACTTGCCCAAATTTTCTCGTAATCAATCCAATTTGCTGTTGTAGAGTCATGAGGAGAATCCATAATGGTGCGCTCGCTCATCGACATCGCTGTGACTAAAGACGTCGTGTCCAGGGGTGACACGGATCACGGTGCTTATTGGCTCACCAAATACCCCCCATGCAGGAATTGCGACCATATCATTGACATTCGCCACAAAGCTTACCTTGCCACGACATTGCTAATTAGATTCTGAGCCAGCGATCGACTGGTAAGAGCTCTCGAGCGTTTAGAACACGGCGTCCAGCAATCACGCCTATTGCTTCACGCAACAACTGTGCTTGTTCTTATTGTAGGGCTAGGTCTGATGGTCGCCATGCCAATTGCTTACCATACCAGTGGCCGACGTTCTTGTCAGCTCAGAGCTGAGTCTATCAACAGAGTCTACAAGAGAATAATTCGGTACTTTCTCAGATCCCATATGAAGCGTAGTCCGATGTACCTCTTCAAGTGAAAAATGTGGGTGCTGTGTGTCTCTACAATTGTGAAACGGACCATGTATGCGCATGACGGCATATCGTTTCAAAAATTACATGCGTCTGCGTTGCAGCCGGAATTTGGACGTTTCTCATGAAGGACCTTGCTTCTAATCGAGGCTTACGCGCTATTGGTCAGCGCCTAGTAGGTGCAAGTGCGACAATAGGGTCATGAGAATGGTGGCTGATTCAACTCCCTGTCAAGCAAAACTTGTATATTACTCAATCCCTCTGCAGAAATGCGCAAATCCTTGGCGAATGGTGGATATCACAGCGGCAACCGTAGAGCATTCGTTACTCGTCCGGCCCACGCCAAAGAGGACTTCTCTCTGACCTCGTCAACAGATAGCTTTACATGGCTTGCAGTTACATCGTTTTGAGAGTGACTTTGCTGAAATCTGTTTCAGGGGAACTTTTCTAGGTTGTCTAACTGGCTATCGGGCTCGGCTGTGGCCCGGTGTGACAACCTTTCTCGGATGTCGTTGGCGGTGTCTTGTCCGTGAAGTCTTAATCCAGACTCCTGTTACCATGGCAATAAGTAAATTTGCGACGCCGTGGCGAATTGAATCGAGGTCATTGACAAGTGCAAATTCTGGCAAAATCCATACAAATGCCAAAGTCGAGAGCTAAAGAGGTCCAGTCCGTTAGCAAGGGCGCAGGCAAAAACCGCATTAAAAAGAAGATCAGGGACCTCGAGCGTGCACTCAAGAGAGAGGGACTGAATGCATCAAAAAAGATAGAGTTGGAACGAGCAGTGGCTGCTCTCAAGAGTCAGCTTTGTGAATCTGAAGTCAGAGAGAAGGAGAGAAAGCTGGCAAAGAAATATCACAAGGTGAGATTTTTCGAACGAAAAAAGGCCATCAGGAGACTGAATCAGGCTGCAAAAGCCGTCGAAGAAGGTGAGGAAGGCGCCGGGGAAAAACTACACAAGTGCGAGATGGATTGGTACTACACACTGTTGTTTCCTTCGTCGGAAAAGTACATAGCTATCTTTGTCTCTGACGAACGAACAGAGCCTCAGATTGAATTATACAGAGAGATAAAGAAGAAGATGAAATCCGGCGAGCTCAAGTCCGGAATCCACGACGGCGTGCCAGCTGCCCTTGGCATGAAGGAAGAACTGTCAAAGAGATAGACCGACTCTAAGCTGCTGCCTACTGCGATTTTCTGGTTGATGTGATGCGAGAGTTGCGACGATAGGTGGATTTTTGCATATATCCGGGGATTGGCCCTGTTTCTCGAAATCTTAATGTCTGCATTAATTATTTTGTACGAAAACCCAAACTCAACATCGGGACCATTTCATTATAAAGAGGATCTTGATAAATGAACTAAAGGGAGAATATCATACTTTAAAGCAAAAATCGTAAATTCTTTCCGAATGCGCTTCTACGCACTGTACATGACGTCTCAACTATTCATCTTCGTCGTCAATGACGCGGCGCTTTTTGCGTTGATTAGTTCCAGATTCGTCGCCGGCGTCGTCCGGGCGCTTGGAATAAAGCTCGGCGCCGCGGTCTTTGACTGCTTGAAGGCGCTTGGCCCTTTCCTGCTCCGCCTCTTCGTCGTCCTCTTCCTCAACGTCATCTGCAACTTCATCAAGGTCATCAATGTCCTCGTCACTGGCCTCTTCTCCTACGGCCTCCTCTTCCTCGTCATCAACAACAAAATCGTCATTTTCGTATTCATCCCGACTGGCAGCAGTGGCAACCGGCTCTCCAGCGCTGTATCTCTCTCGTGGCATCATTGAGCCGGCGGTAGTACGGAGTTCTGCTGCTTTTTGCTTGCTCTCGAGCTTACGACGAGCTCGAAGTTTCATTGCCTCGGTCTTTTCGACCTCACGCTGCATCTTTTCGGGGTCGTCAGTGGTCGCGACGCTGCCAACAACAGTAGACTTGCTGAGCTGCCTCTTTGCTAGCTCCTCTGCTAGTCGTTTGTGTGTATGTGATGACGTTGACGTCGGCAACAGGCTCATACTCTGCTTTAGTAGAGCACTGGTTTGCAGAATGCCATTTGTTGGGTGAGACACAGATAGGAACGTATACTCGTACGGCGGTTGGAGAGTGGCGTCGAATATCTCGTCACCAAGCTGCAACGATATTGTCCCATCAGACCACTTTACAAACCGTGCATTGGACTGTTTTGTCATATTTCCATCTGCGTCTCGTGCATACTTCCATCGCACTGTGTTCTCGTTGCGCAGACGAACCCGTTCTTCCTCAGAAGCATCCGTAGCCATCTTCAAAAATTCTTCTGAATTAAATGGTTTGGGCTCCACCGTCAAAAAGGGTGGCACCTTTAAGTAGCATACATCTTCTACTGGCACGTGTGACTGTGGATACCGTGGAATAGTGGTAGACTGCGTTCTGTATGTCACCCTAACGTCAGTGTGGTTCACAGATGTTTCAGCATAGCCATTAATACCAGTCTGGGTTTGCAAGTCTATGCAGTGACAACTTACTCTACACGTTCTGTTTCATCTTCTCTGTCTTGGTCATCGCCAAAAATATCCTCCTCTTCATCATTCACGTCGCTTGCCACATTTGACTGGGGTTGTTCATTGGCATCTTCGTCTCCAAAGAGGTTGTCGACTTCTTCTTCGTCTGATGGTGGCATATTGGCCGTGAACCACCTTGTTATGTTGTCGGAGTGGACCTGTTAGGGCATTTTCGAGGCTTTTGGTGGAAACTACGATCTTGTTCTTGTTGCCTAGGTGACGGGCTCTAGATTTTTACGTGTAATATAGTTTGGTGGCTAGTTCTCATCGATAGCAGGATGGAGCAAGTGGAACAAGTGGAACAAGCGGAATGGCGGATCTTATTGGATTCTTGGTGTTCAGTGTTTTTCGCTAAAGTCGTGTTCTAACTGGGATTGATACACTTATTTCTCGGCCATGTGTCTATGTGTGCTTGAAGTAAATTCTATATAGGCAACCGTCCCAAACAGGACAATTTCTCTATATTCTGCACAAAAGTTGCACGATTCGCTGTCTTGGATGACCACCTGCCTAGTGGGAATTCAAGAGTGGAGCGGCGATTGTTATTAAAGCCAGGACCAGTATCAGCACCCAATTCTACACAAACTACAATGCGACCCAGCCAGAAGAATTTCAACAGCAAATACAGCTTGTTAGCAGCCTATTTATCTCGTTGAAATGAAAATCAGGATAACAAAAATTCGAAATATCGGATAAATGATGGGAAAGATCGGAAAAACTACTTAGTTTTCCCGAGGGGGGTAGCGGAGTCCGACTATGACACCACCCGCCGCAGAACCTTGCCATGGACGAAAATCGGTCGAAACTGGCACAATGCCACGCGAGCCGTGCGCCGAGTCGTGGCATAGAGTGCAAACGACAGGATCACACAGCATAGGCAGCAGCCGACAGGAGCCGGTGCGGCATACGTAATTGCTGCAGCTTCGATCAGTTTGGGCATTTTTTTCCCAGCAAGCTACCAGCCGGTGAGACCCGCTAATCGGCGGTCTGGAGAAGACACCGAGACATGGTGTCGCATCCAAACGAGGGACATGTCAAGCAGATAACCAAGGTAGCCCCAGATTCACGGGAATTTCCGTGAGATATGCCAATGGTTTTGCAGGTAGAGTTTTTGTGCGCTGGGAGGGCCTGCAGGGTGCGCAAGTTTTCATGATGACTCTTGGCCATTGACGGGGTCAAGGCTAACTGGAAATATAGTATTGAATCCCTACTCTATCACAGGGCGCAATATACTGCTCGAGGTTGTCATTTTTCAATACCCCCATTGGGACGCATCGAGCGATCCTCCTACGTTGAAGAATTTTTGCGCGGCTCGTGAGCGGTCCAGCCGGCTGTCTGCGCGCGCGGCCGTAGACTGACTTGACATGTTTACAGAAATTGAGCGGCACTACAAGGGAAATGCAATGTAAAACACAGTTAGACTAGCAGAAGCGGTGGGGCTACAACTGGCTGACTCGTGGGCCAACTCAACAACCGGCTGGATAGTCGGATTTTTGAAGCACGGTATTCGGACGACACAATGACGCAACTCTCCGGGGTAAGAGCTAGGGACATGAGGGATGTACGTGCGCCGGTTCAATTGCCTCACCTCCCCGACAGTGCTGAATAGAGCTCTGGCTGGCTAGACATAGCAGAGACCGATAGCGGGAGAAATAATGAAGCGCCGAGACTCTTTTGAATATAGCAATCTAAGAAGCTGCAGTGCCTGCTCAGACATTGCGTTATTTCGACGTATGTTGCAACCACAGGACGAAACAGCCCGCAATGAGGGTAAGCGTTTCAAGTCTGGCGTCGCAATGATTAGATAGACAAAACATGCATGGCCAGCGATAGCCGCAACAAAGAACTTTGGCTCGGATGACTTTCCGCTCTATCCGAGACCATCGATCCGAGCTTTTGTCACCGCCTGCTAGGGTTGCCCCCAGTTGATCTTAGTTATGAATCTCCAGGAGGAGCCGGCCGCCCCCTATGCGGCCAGAAGCGGTATGGATGGAGCCAAGCGGTGCGTCGAACGTACTTTCCACATCCAACCAATGATGTGCGCAGGACCGGCCTGCATTTCCGGGCGGCAAAGTGTCGAGCGGGGGGGCTCCCGTTATTGGCGCGAATATACTAAAGCGACCTGTATTTCACAGAGCCCTGGTCGAATCGTGTTTATGGATTTTAAGATAATGGCAAAGGTAATGTGAAAAAAACTCTCGAGCGGCTAGACGAAACGGCTGGATTTTTTCTTGTGACATTTTAGCCGTACAAACAGGACCTTTTGAGATTCCCATCACCAGTATCTTCCAAGCTCTAAACCCGTTAAGGCGAGATTGTCCCACACAGGGTGTGTAGGTCATCGCGCCGGCCGGGCCGTGTTCAGGTTCGCCCCGGGTTGCGCGTTATGTTGGGGTCTGCGCCTCACCATGCGCGGTCACCCAAGACCGTTGTGACGCGCACCCGCCGCACGTCGTCCATCTATGCGTTGCATCTTGAACATCGTCTTTTTGTCGTAAAAGGGTTCGACGCAGACAATGTAGCAAAGTCAAGACTGAATAAGTATATTCCGAGGAAAGACAGTGGCCATTAACTGGTAGTGATAGCACACTAGTTAATTGAAACAACTGCTCTACTCCACCCAACTGCTTGACAGCTCAAGCTTACCGCTCTAAGTAATTAGGTCTCGCGATAAGTGCACCGATCCCAGCAGCGAATGTCTTGGCATACATGACCCGTCAATTGATAATCAGGAGACGGTCATTAAATCGAGTGTGATCGATCCGCCTTGAGTGCAGCGCCGGCTATGTGTACAACCACTAACTCCACACGCCCACCCAACCCATGGGCGGGATCCATGGAAAAATGTCTACGAGGGCAAGAATTATCCAGCGAGCGGCGACCGGTGAGATGCACGCAGATCGCGTCTGTGCATCAATCAACTGGTAGGGCCAACCGCACAACGGCGGCAGCCGTGGTCATTGGCCAGATGCCAGGGGCTCACACGTTGCTGCAGGTCCGACACCTCTGTTCGTGTCGAGATTTTTCTAATTGGCCAATTTTCCACGTTTTTCTCCCATACTATACAAAATATCTGTTCTTTTTTCTCCTTGACCACTTTCTTGACGGCCCCCGAAACTTGGCAGGCGCAGATAGCGTGGATAAAATTTATTCTCATCATTGCTAGTCATTTGAAATGTCCACTTGCTTAAAGGCGAGGCATTCTACAAACAGTCCAACATACCGTGCTTAGTGTAGGATATGCAAGACAAAGGGTAGAATCGACGGGGGGCTGCAATTGCCTAGCGTACTGACACCGAAATCTAGACAAACTGGCAGTGAAGCTAGCAGTGAAAAACATTCGTCAAGGGATGGTGAGACAATCAGCAACTTGACAAAGATGCGTGCGTTTTATTGTCAAGCCGGTCAAACCACCAGCAGCAACCACACTGCATGACACGGCGAGCTATCAGCCTGCAAGGTGTGATTGGCGGAAAATTTTTCGAGCACTAGCCAAATCGGTCGGCGGGTACTTGGATAAGGCGTGGTCACATAGGATGGGGGTGCGGTTGCCGGCGGTCGCTATCAGTAGCCGCATACATGTACGGCGTACATTTGTCAAGTGTTGAATGCGGCTGAGACCTGCGCGGTGACGAATATCGTCCTCGGTGGTGCCGGCGCCGGCAGGGCCGGGTCTCGTTTTCTTTCACGGGGACCGTATCCCCGAGTGCACAGTAGCTGGCCAAGTAGTGTGGATTAGAAGTGGAGTTTTTGACAAGTATGGATTTCCGTAGCCGTGGTGGTAGTGAGTGGCCATCCTGGTTGTTTGATATTGGCGGCTATTAGAGTCGCCAAACAAGGTACCTCCTATTCGAACTGTACAACGGGTAGGAATTGGTAGTTACGAGGATTTAGTATTGTTTTTAGCTGGTGGTGGGACGGTGGTGTGACGGTGGGACGGTGATACAGTGGTGGGACAGTGGGGGCCAGTCCTTTTGCTTTGGCAATGGCGGCTGCCGCTGCCGGTCACGCTACGCAGTCATTTAGTCGACGCAACAATACAGGTAATGAATGCCCTCTTCCCCGTCTTGTATAATATCGAGTGTGGGTTTGCCGCGCTCCTACCAAAATAGGAAAACAACAAACAAGGACAAAGTTCAGTGTCCGAGACAAGGACAAGCTCGGCCATGTAGTCCTGCAAGCCAACTTTCACGCTAGTGTTTGTATAAACGTTGATATTTGCAGTGCCAATGACGCTCGTCGTTGTGAGTGGGTGGAGTGATTTGTCTCAGTGGTGGTGGCGGCCCGCCGCTGTCAGGGGGTCAGGGGACAGGCTCTCAACGGGACTAGAATACAGACATTAGACTCAAAGTATTAACAACAGGTAGACTCTAGGAGTGACTTGAGGAGTGGCTTGAGGCTGCGAATGGTTCCTGCTACGAATCGTCATGTGTCGATCGGGCACATACTGCTGGCTGCGATGGTGCTGCTACTACAACATTCCACAGGGCGCACGATCTCGGTACTAGTGGTATAGACAGATGTTTAAAACTAATTTGTTGAATCTTTGACTAGGTACCCAGCACCGCATGGATATCGAGTGTGTGTGATACGTGCATGTGGTTGCAGTTGGTATCAGGACTGGAATGTCACTACATTGGCAGCAGATGTTAAATGAATGGACCCTCACATGGGCTGCCCCAAAGCATGTGGATGAGTTGCCCTGTTATTGTTCTGGATGGCTAATATAGCGTTTGCCAGATGAATTGGTCAGATCTAAACCCAATTGACCTTGACAGGAGCCACTTTGGGCGCTTGTAGCCAGCCATGTCTTGTCACGGCCACTGGAGCCAGCCACCCCCATTTCAGTGCATCGACCGTTATCGGCGCGGCGCGCCATTACTCTCATGGCCACACAGTCGAAACGTATTCATTAATTTGTGAGTACCCAGCAAAGTGTCGATATCCATTAGTTGTGAGTACCAAGCAAAGTGTCGATATTCCTTGAGTACCAAGTAAAACATGTCTGGGCGGGCGCCAATGTAAAGTGGGGTCAAAATCTCGGCATGCAAGTATTTGAGAAAGCAGTTTGTATTTTCGCAGGTTTCGAAAAATATGCAATACTAATTTAAAAGTCATGTTTCCTCGAATGAATCTGCCAATGAACGCCCTGAAGCGCTCGTATCGGACTTGACACCAAGGTGCAGCATCAGCATCAGAGAATGCCGCCGATCATGTTGTCGGAGCACACGGGCAGGCGGCCTGGGTGGGCCCGGCCCGAGATCAATTGGCACGCTAATTGCGACTTTATTGCTTGGGTCTGGCCGGTTTCGAGTAGTTCAAGGCTGATTGCATGTAAATGCTATCGTTGGTGGAGCAATTGAGTTTGTATCTGATTCCAATCTCCACCGGCAAACACCGACTTGTTTCGCTCCGCACTACCACCAACGTAACCTAGTTGGTCGCCAGCTAGGTTTCAAACATGCCAAACGTTTATTGCGTCACGGGTATTATCCACACAGGTACCAAAAACGGTGGTGCATCAACAATCAACTACTAGACCAATTGTCGCCTCGGGCCCAGCCGTTCCCAATACTAACGTGAAATCGCGACTTGGATCTTTACCAGCCGTGGATACTGCATGATGACCCGGAAATCTGCGTCTGGCCTAGCTAAACCGCCTCGTCGACCATATTACCAACATTCACAAACGGTTAACTCCGGATAGCGCCCCAACGTCCCCGGCGGCACTGGTGGATCCGAGTCACAATAGCTTCTATTGGCCAGCGCTGCTTGATCTAAAGCCCTCAATACCCTACCCGCACCCCCTACCGCCTTGCAGTTACCTGTGACGCAAGCCGCATTTTAGCGACGACCTCCGCCGTCGCCAAATCGGCACATTCGGTGCGGCGGATAGACACTAGCCAACGATAGCGAAAAATCCGATTGTGTACGACTGTCAATTGGGGTGGGATCCCAGCCAACGGATTCCCATATGCATATTCTCTGTTATGCAACTGAGATCCATCTATTGGCACTATCGCTTTTGTTTTTGTTGGTTGGTTCCGCCGCAGTGGAAAAAACCCACCCACCTGAACCAGCTGTTTTCTGCCGCTGTCGGCCCCCCGCACCTCGACGGTAACCAGCCCCGACTCGTGTCGTCATTCCATCGCTAAACAGGCGACGACACAACCGTGGTATACAGCGGGAGAAAACCTACAGACGCACTGCACTGCATGCGCAGCAGCCAGGCTGCCGGCGACGGGCGTGAGGCGCATGCACATGGGCAAGGATGTCCGGAAACAGCGGGAAAAGCAATAGCTGTTCCCATCCTAGGCCGCACCCAAACCGAAAAAGTTTGTTTGTTGTTGTGGTAAGGTACAAGGTGCCGGTTGGGAATATATAAGGGGCTCGCACAAACTTTGGGGGATTGGTTGTCTAGTCTGGTGTTTCGTTTCATCACTCAGAGTGGTAGCATAATTGATTCAAGGACACACCATGGACGCTAATCCCGAGAAGCAGGTTGTCCCTGAGGAGGAGCTCGAGGAGTACCAGGGACTGGTCAAGTTTGTCTCGACCTATCGTGATGAAAAGGACATAGCCGCCGAGCGCGAGGATCAGGATGAGACGACCAAGAAGGCTCCGTGGTACAAGTTCTGGGCCAAGGCCGCTACCACTGGCGAGGGCTTTGTTGTGCCCGACTCTTGGCTCACCACCAACATGAAGACCGGTTTGACTGCTCACGAGGTTGAGCTTCGTCGCAAGAAGGTTGGTTTCAACGAAATTGTTTCGGAAAAGACAAACTTTTTCCGTCAGTTCCTTAGTTATTTCCAGGGTCCCATTCTCTACGTTATGGAGCTTGCCGTTATTCTGGCTGCTGGTCTTCGTGAATGGGTCGATTTCGGTGTCATTATTGGTATTTTGATGCTCAATGCCATTGTCGGTTGGTACCAGGAGAAGCAGGCTGCCGATGTCGTTGCCTCGCTCAAGGCCGATATCGCCATGCGTGCTATTGTTGTCCGTGATAACCAGGAGCAGGAAATCAAGGCTCGTGACATTGTCCCCGGTGATATTGTCATTGTCGAAGAGGGTCAGGTTGTTCCTGGCGATGCCCGTCTTATTACTGCCTACGATAACCCCAATGGCTACCAGGACTACCTTGAGTACATCAACTCTGACCTCTCGACCGAGGCCAAGGGCGATGACGAGGACGAGCTCGATGAGCACGCTCACAAGATTGGCCACTCTCTGATTGCCTGCGATCAGTCGTCGATTACTGGTGAGTCGCTTGCTGTCGACAAGTTTATGGCTGATATGATTTACTACACTACTGGCTGCAAGCGTGGAAAGGCCTATGCTATTATCACCACTTCTGCAAAGACTTCGTTTGTGGGTAAGACCGCCTCGATGGTTCAGAACGCAAAGGACCAGGGTCATTTCAAGGCCATCATGAACTCTATTGGAACTGCTTTGCTCGTCCTTGTTGTTTTCTGGATTCTCGTTGCCTGGATTGGTGGTTTCTTCCGTCACCTCAAGATTGCTACTCCTGAGGACCTTTCCACCAACTTGCTCCACTACACTCTTATTCTCCTTGTTATTGGTGTTCCTGTCGGTCTGCCTGTCGTCACCACCACCACCCTTGCTGTTGGTGCCGCCTACCTTGCTAAGAAGGAGGCCATTGTCCAGAAGCTCACTGCCATTGAGTCGCTCGCTGGTGTCGACATTCTTTGTTCTGACAAGACCGGTACCCTTACTGCCAACAAGCTCTCTATTCGTGAGCCTTTTGTTGCCGAGGGCGTTGATGTCAACTGGATGATGGCTGTTGCTGCTCTTGCCTCGTCGCACAAGATCAAGGCCCTTGACCCCATTGACAAGATTACCATTCTCACTCTTAAGAGATACCCCAAGGCTCTTGACATCATGCAGCAGGGCTGGAAGACTATTTCTTTTACGCCTTTTGACCCTGTGTCCAAGCGTATCACTGCTGTTTGCGAGCTCAACGGTGAGATCTACACCTGTGCCAAGGGTGCCCCCAAGGCTATCCTGGCTCTTGCTAACTGCTCCCCCGAGGCCGCCAACATGTACAAGGAAAAGGCCCGTGAGTTTGCTGCTCGTGGTTTCCGATCGCTCGGTGTTGCCGTCAAGAAGGGTGACGAGGAGTGGCAGCTTCTTGGTATGCTTTCCATGTTCGACCCCCCTCGTGAGGATACTGCCCAGACCATTGTTGAGGCTCAGCAGCTCGGTCTTCAGGTCAAGATGCTTACCGGTGATGCTATTGCTATTGCCAAGGAGACTTGCAAAATGCTTGCTCTTGGTACAAAGGTTTACAACTCTGAGAAGCTCGTTGCCGGTGGCTTGACTGGTGCTCTTCAGCACGACCTTGTTGAGAAGGCCGATGGTTTTGCCGAGGTTTTCCCCGAGCACAAGTACCAGGTCGTTGAAATGCTTCAGGAGCGTGGTCATCTTACCGCCATGACTGGTGACGGTGTCAACGATGCTCCCTCGCTTAAGAAGGCTGACTGTGGTATCGCTGTCGAGGGCTCTACTGAGGCTGCTCAGGCTGCCGCCGATATCGTTTTCCTTGCTCCTGGTCTTTCGACCATTGTTGATGCTATCAAGGTTGCTCGTCAGATTTTCCAGCGTATGAAGGCGTACATTCTCTACCGTATTGCCCTTTGCTTGCACTTGGAGATCTACCTTGTTACTTCGATGATCATCATCAACGAGACTATCCGTGTCGAGCTTATTGTCTTCATTGCCCTGTTTGCTGATCTGGCTACCATTGCTGTTGCTTACGACAATGCCCACTACGAGCAGCGACCTGTTGAGTGGCAGTTGCCCAAGATTTGGATTGTCTCGGTTACTCTTGGTTTCGTTCTTGCCATTGGTACCTGGATTGTTCGTGGCTCCATGTTCCTTAAGAACGGTGGTATTGTCCAGAACTGGGGTAACGTTCAGGGTATTCTTTTCCTCGAGGTTTCTCTTACTGAGAACTGGCTTATTTTCGTCACTCGTGGTGGCAAGACCTGGCCCTCGTGGCAGCTTGTCGGTGCCATCGGTGGTGTCGATATTCTTGCTACTATGTTCTGTCTGTTTGGCTGGCTCTCTGGTAACACTGCTAGCCAGCAGTCGTCGCCTGCTGACTCGTGGGTTCAGACTGTCAATGGCTGGACTGATATCGTCACCGTCGTTGTCATCTACGCTTACTCGCTCGGTGTTGTTATCATCTGCGCTCTTGTTTTCTACCTGATGAACATGATTCCTGCTCTCAACGACCTTGGTCGTGTCCGCCGCTCGCACGCCGATGCCAAGCTCGAGAACCTCATTGCTCGTGTTTCGCGTCTTGCTATCGAGCACGAGCGCGAGGAGGCTACTGGCAAGAGCCGCTTCACTCTTGTTCCCAAGACCAACAACGAGGAGGAAATGGACTAAAATCGCATATCATTTCTTACAGTTTTGCCCATTGCCACGTACGTTGTCATTATAGATATAATACCATTAGATTAATGTTAATGCGTGTGTGTATTTGCTTTTCAAGACTTAACACTGAGGTCGCCGAGTTTTGGGTCCAACAAAGCCGCACGAACCCCTCGAATTCAATCATGATCGTTCTTTCGCTGTACATTGAACCAGAATATAAAAAGCCAAGGATGAGATAATTGTTCCAAGAGCTTTGTTGTTGATCGTTCGGCACGAACCACACACTTGACTTTCAGGCACACACGTGGTAGCTGGGTAACGAGGGACACAAGCACAGATTAGGGCACCGACCGCATGGCACCGAGAGCAGTAGCCGCGAGTGGGGCTTTCGTTGGCCCGAACCTGAGTTGAGGCTTTCAGGGACCGACAAATGGTACTGAATTTTCCAGGCACCGGGCAACAAAGTAAAAATCAAATAAATAACATGCCCACGAGCCAGAAGAACTTGCTACCAACGCATAGACATGGTTGAGAAGCAACAATGCTTGCGAGCTTGCACAACACTCGAGATACCTGGTGTCGGATAAACTTGACGGAAAAGTCGGTGATCACCTGCGTTGCCGATCTTGGTGAAGGACTCCACTCATGTTTTTTGTAGTCTCAAAAAGCTACCCCCTCACAGGACCCCTAGTTGGGCTCACGGGACCCGTCCCGTAGGTTGGGCAGGCGGCGTAGGATATACTGAGGAACATATGTGGGCTAGGCATGGACGGCCGTATTCTCGATTAGATGAGCTCAATTTTTTTTGTTTTTTGATTTTGCATCGAGATTGACTCGGAGTCCCAGACTATGAGCGGGACATTGTGGCGAACTCCGCTTGTTGCTCAAAACAATCACCACTTGGCTGCTCCGGGTACAAACGTCCAACACCTGCGGTGATTTGTCCAAGCATCCAGTTGGCTGACCCCGCACCTCCAGCTAACACATGCTGTCACGCCTTTTAACAAGGTAGATGTGGTAGCGGCTGCGTTGACCAATAAAACCCCATAGAAGCGCAGACACTTTGCCGGGCCATCGAAGTTCACCGGGAAGGCGTGAGATCGGGGACCCTGACCTGATCGATGACTGAAGTTGCGGGGATGCATGGCAACATGAGGTTGCTGTCAGGACGGCGACGCACCGACGTTCCTCACTCGTCCCTTGCCGTTGCCGCAGAAGTACGGGTGCGGCCAATCGATACGAGCCCATGTCTGACCTGTCAGGACAACTATAACACATTCTGATGCTCAAGCGCCACACCCACGAAATGAGCATCTCATCGCTCGTACCAAGAAGCATGTAGCGACAGCGACAAGCGCTCCACTGCTGATGTAAGCGCCGCGATCACCAGTCACCATCGGACCCTGAGCAACGTGCCCAAACAAGTCACCGGCTCAGATGCAGTTCTTTGTCCTACCTGTACGATATCCCACAAACAACATGCGACATCTCATCATACAGCAATGAATGCCTACAATACCTATCGATATTCTCAATAATTTGCTGGGCGACTCTCAAGTTAGGCGTCTGCGATAATTGAAATCCCCGCACAGTTGAGGGCCCCAATTCCAGAAAACTAGCTCGCAGATCCGACTAAAACGTCCTAGCTATTTAGGGCTGAAATTACATTGCACAATGGCCCCACAAACAGTTTGTAAGAAAGCGATCGGCAGTGACGCTCAGCCGTTTTTTTCACTAGTTGGTTGCCATGGGCGATGCTCATTCCGGAGAAAGCTGAAGAAGTAAATTTCAAGTATTAATTACTTCAAAGGAACTTCGTAGCTCACGTCCATAGCATCGTTAATGACATAGACACGATCGCCTTCACCACGTAGCGTCAAGTTCTGCTCGCGAGAACGCGACGGACTAAACCGTTGAAGCGAGACAAGCTCATTCTCACCTTTTGCAACAATAACAAACCACGTTTCCGCCTGGGCCTTATGGAATCGTGGGGCATACACGTTCTTTGGCCGCGACGTAACTGGGTCGACCTTAAGTACTGTGGGCTGGCTGCCAACTACAGTCACTCTGAGCATTGGAAGTTGGCTTGCAACTCGCTTAAATTCTGCTTGTTGCCGCCTCGCAACTCGTAGCTGCGTCACTGCTCCTTCAGGATCTGCAGCAACATCTCTAAGGGTCCAAATTTTCATTGATTGACCAGACGTTTCAGTTTCCGTGAACTCAATTTGCTCTGCGGTTAGCTTGTAAATATCAAGAAACACAATCCCGACGCATTTGCAACCTACTCTTCTTGATGGTGAGACCGGGGAGACAGGCTACTGGGTCATCGTCATCCCAACAAGCCTGCTTGATACACTGCATCAATTGGATGAGGCTTAGGCACGCAGAAAGAAAGCCAAGCTCTGCTGCAGTATCAACGGCCGCCTGCAAAATACGGAGCGATTGGTCAAGGACAGCGACAGTATCCTGAATGTAGTCTTCAATTGGTAAATCGATGTGAGTCATGTGAGCCTGAACTAGCAGAAACGCTTTGACATGGGGATCCACCATGCGAAGACCAACATCTTGACCATGGAACCGGAGCTTCTGCGAAAGTTCTTCGTTAACGATGTCTTCATTATGACGGATGGCAAGCTCATCGTACTCAGTGACCTTTGCTAATATTAGCAGCGCATCCTCTATTGAAATCCGGGGCTTTAATGCCGACAAAAAGTGTCGGATCGTCTTGTGTGAAATATAGTAGTAGCTGGATATCTTGAGATACCGTGTCGCAGCGAGACGCCCATCTTCAAAAGTATTAACACAACCCGACTGACGGAGATTGTCAAGAGTCTGGTCAATCAGTTGAGTTGCCCATTGATTGATATGCACAGCGTCCAACCCTACAATACCATAGTACGTCGGGTTATTGTGAATACGTCGATACAAGAATGTCCAAGTGAGGAATTCAAGTGCTTGTTGTTTGGAATTGATAGTACCGGCACTGATTTCAGCACCCAAGTGGTCGTCCAGGAATTTGTGTAGTGAAGACTCAACAGGAAATCCAGAGTTTAGGAAATATTTGTAAAATGACTTTGTCGACTCCTTTGTATACACAACCGCCACACCGCGAGTATCATAGGCTGGTCTACCCGCGCGGCCCATCATCTGAAGGACATCTGTAAGATCCATATCGCGATAGTTGTCAAGCTTGGCATCAAAAAACTGCGTGCCTTTGATGATGACGAGATAGGCAGGCAAGTTGACACCCCATGCCAACGTAGAGGTCGCCACCAATATTTGAACTTTCCCGTTTGCAAACAATTCGTGGCTAATCCGTCGATCACTGTCGACGAGACCGGCGTGATGAAGTGCTATTCCAAACTGCAATGAAAGCTTTAGCGTCTCATCACGAACCTGAAAAAGCACCTGAGCTAACTCACTATCCTCCATATGTAAGAATCGTCTTGGATTTTCTTCCATACCACAAAGGTGAATAAAGTCTTGGGCAGTCAGGCGCGTTTGACGGCGAGATGCAACGAAAACAAGAGTGGGTTTTGAAGGCGCATGCCGCTTGATTGCCAAGAATGCAGGTTTGTTCATGGTCTTCATAAGAGGGCAGAAGCCTAGGTTATCTGGGAATCCATCAATATACATCTCAAGAGGAACTGGACGCACAGACTGAGAAAAGTTAAACAAGCCCGTATTGTCTTGCACACCCAACCAACTGGCCAAGTCAGAGGCGTTTGCCACAGCAGTTGACATGCCTAAAAGTCGTACTGGCCGCTTTGTTTTCTCAGTAACAAAATTCATACGGCTCACAATCATCTCAAGAATCGCACCCCGATCGCTTGCAAGTAAGTGAATCTCGTCCATCACGATAAGCGACACCTGTTGGACAAACTTTCTAGCCTGCCAATTTCGCGAAATGCCATCGAACTTTTCAGGCGTGGTGATAATAATGTCAGCTTTTCGAATGCTGTTTGCGTCGGGATTTGTATCACCAGTCAGTTCGACAAGTCGTTTCTCAAGGTGTCGGCAAATTCCTCGTTTCCAGTCGGATACACGCTCTTTGACCAACGCCTTCATCGGTGCGATGTAGACAATCTTTGAGTTGGGGCGGTCTCGGAATGCAGCCCACATTGCTAGCTCACATGCGATTGTCTTTCCAGAACCAGTTGGCGATCCTAGCAGAACGCTAGTATCACGGTGGTACAAGGTATTGAACGCCATTGTCTGCATCGGATTGAAGTATTGAAACCGTGAGTAGTAGTACTTTTCGAGCTCAGGGTTGTCAAGCGCAGACACAGGGAGCGGTTGTAGCTTCAACAGCTTTGTCTGAATTGGTATTGTGTCAGGTCGAATCAAATGTTGGAACGAGACAGCCACACTTGTTTCAGAACCGAGCCAGGTGTCACTGGTTACTCGAACTACTAACTGCTGCGGCAATGGCTCTTGAACCGGGATTGTGAAATCCATGACATGCGCATCAGCGTCCAAGGACGTCCTGTACATAGCTAGCTTTTCAACGTGCAACAGTTCTTGTCGTTCAGAGTCTTCTTCCACCCATACCCAGAAGATTTGGGCCTTGTTGTGATACCTGATATCCCATTTGAAATCTGGCACCAGAGCCAGATGGACACGCATCACCTTATTGGTAATGGGCTTGATTTCGGCTTCTGTAATCTCAACAAGAGGAAATCGATCAACATAGCGAGCAATCGTCTGCCCCAGCCGCATGTTGTGTACCAATTCACCGATTTCCTTAGTTTCCATTTCTTTCAGGTCGGTAATCAAAGGCTTCTTTGCCTCCAAGTTTCTCAAAACCGCTTGAGGCAACTCAAACTGCGCTAGTGGGTGGTCAAACGGCCACAAACGCTTTTCAACCGATTTGCATAAGGACAGTACAACACGGGCCAATCGACCCCAGCGCCGATTTATGCAAATAAGAAACAAAGCTCGAGAAATACGAGCAGTATTCTGAGCCACATACATAGAATCAGAATTCAACGCGGAGTCCTCAATAAACGCCTTGGAAATAAATGCCTGGATAAGGACGTTGGTTTTACCCTCCGGTGTGTCTATGCCACTGGCTATTTGACATGGTGACGAGTCATCACGCAAGTGTTCGAGTTCTTTTGCCTCGTCTTCTCGAGCCTTGATTCCATCAAACTCGCCGCTCATACTGATCATGGCCAAAATGTCAGCATCGGTAGCTACCGGGTTCAGCAAAGTATTGAAGACCTCGACACTTGCATTAAGAAGATAAAAGTCAGAAGCAATGCGGCCAGTGTCCTTGGAGATAAACGAATCTGTCTTGTGGTCAAATATGATCATTTGAACAGAGTGTAATCGCCTGGCCGCCGCAATTATGAGCTCGCGGCGATGCTGTCCTAAGAGAGGGTCCTCGGAAATGTTTTCCCACGCAATGCCATATGCCAAGGGATTCTTGCGCATTCTAACATACAAGTATGTGTATCCGAGCCATTGAACACCCTCATCGACGTTTGTAACTGTTCCCAGAGAGATCTCCGCGTTTAAATTATCCGGGATCTTTGGCTGTAACCTCGATTCAATCGGATGCTGCTGGGTGATGAGAGCGAGATAATGGTCGAGCGTATCCATTGTCGTGCATAAGATACCGATACCGTACTTTTCAAACTGTGGGCGACCGGCGCGGCCGAATATTTGAATAACGTCTGAAATACCGAGATTTACAAAGCCTCCGTGCTTGGCATCGTAAACTTGCGTGCCCTTAATGACGACTACGGCGGCGGGCAAGTTTACACCCCACGCGAGCGTGGCAGTGCAGCAAAGAACTTTGATGGAACCACTCATAAACAACTTCTCACTCATGTTTCTTTCGGACCGCAGCAAGCCAGCATGGTGCACACCGAATCCAGCTTGGAAAAGCTCCTTCATATCTTTGTTCTTCCACTTGGTCATATCGCGCTCATACTCCAAGTACCCGGGAGCACTGGATGCATCAAACAGAGCCTGATCACCGTTCTGACGAGCCATGTTCATAAATGTTCGACACGTCTTTACAGTGTCTTTCCTCGAATGTACAAAAACCATAACTTGATGTCCTTGCTTCAGCATTTCCACCACCTTGTCGTACGTGACGACATCTATATTTTCCATGGCTTGTCGCGATCCTGCTTTCCCACGAACTCCGACAAACTGCTGCTCTAGCGGAACTGGCCTGAAGGAGCTGTCGAAATAAAATAATCCTTGCTGGAAATTAACATGCAAAAATTCAGCCACATCGAGAAAGTTAGGCAGGGTCGCCGACAAACCAACTATGCGAATCAGCGACTGTGTGCTCTCCACCTGACGTAAAGTGCGTGCCACTAGGGACTCAATCACGGCACCTCTATCTTCATGAAGTAGATGAACTTCATCAATGATCAACAACTTCACCTTGGACACCAACTCGTTGTCACCACTCGACTTGCGCGACACTACATCCCACTTCTCCGGCGTCGTCACTATGACCTGTGTGGCTGCTATCTCAGCCCGAGTCATTTGCATGTCGCCCGTCAGCTCTCGCACGTTAATGCCTAACCATGCCAAGCGTGTGCCCATTTTTTCCACAACTTCTGCTGCCAACGCCTTCAATGGTGCCACGTATATGATCTTGAAGTCATCGTAGTTAACGTCAAACATCTTGGTGTCCGCATCATAAGTGCTGTGGGTCCTTATAGTTTGCAGCATTGTCAGTAGAGCGACGTCAGTTTTGCCGGCACCTGTGGGCGCACACACTAACATATTTTCACTCGTTTCGTATCCAATAGGATAAACAAGTGACTGCATTCTATTGAGTGATTTGTATTTCGAAAATGTACCTTTGCAGAGCTCATCCAAGTCTCGAATCTGGATCAAGTCTTGGTGGCGGACATTTGCCTTGTGCTTTCCGTGAGGAATAATCACCTCTTCGTACATGTCGTGCTGCGCTCTCGTGGTTCCCATCGGCAAAGTATACTTTGCTCCGAAGGCGTTCAAGGTGCTGCCTGCATCGTGCGATCTATAGACATGCGGGTACTTTGGATCGACGTGCCCCATTACTAGCTTAGATGCCTTTTCTGCCAGTCGCTTTTGTGTCTCACGAACCTGTCTTGTCCGTGCGTCATCAGACAAGAATATTTCTTGTGCTTCCAGAGTCTTCAGCTCTGCTGACTCTAACCTGTCAAGCCCGCTGTCATTATTGATGTCGCTGCGACGTTGAATGAGCTCAATAATGAGATCAAATGCTTCAAATCCGAGAATGTCTGCCAGCTGTGACTGGATCTCTTCTGGGCCGACATCCGATGTGAGGAGTGCAAGAATCATGCTATAGAGGTCCTCGAATGAGAGGCTTCGTTGATGAGTTGTAACATGGCTTCTCAATTGATCATGTAGCCACTCGCGTGCACTGCCTGCTGAAGATTCTGGGATCACCAGCACGTCGTCATCGATTGTGATCAATTCGGGTCTCTCCCGGACAGCAGGTTGCTTGATCTTGGCAAGCGACTGGCGCATAAGAGCCGCTGCCTTTAAAAATCCGTCTAGATCTATACTACCCATACCAAAGTGTGCCAATTGAAGAGCCCCGATGAGCTGCTAATGTAGAGCGTAAAGGACTCCAAGGCTCGACTTTGGTTGTATGCATATCACGTGACGTAGACCTCGAGGTATTGACGCGACGTAGATTCGGAAACGTCTAGATTATAACAATAAATAGAGTACATAGCTATGGACTGCTTCGTGACTTGATGGATTCTAGCCAAAGTTTAACCTCTCTGCGGTTATCGGCTGATTTTTGGCTATGATCTAATAGCTTATTTTCCAGGTCACGAAGAGCTTCCATCCACTTTTTGAAGTCGTCTTGAATAGACGAAAGCGTGGCATCGAAATCCTTTACAGCGGACTCGGCTGCCGCAGCGTCCGCATGAATGAGTTGCAGTGTCTCAAGGCGAGCTAGCAGCACGGGCGCCAGTGATTGGAGCCTTTCAATTACAGCAAGCTTCGAATATAGTTCCTGCACCTTGGCTTCCTGTGGTTCTATCGTTAGAGGCTTGCCTTTCTGGGACGTTGCTTGTTGCCGAGAAAGTGTCTGCAACTTCTCCACGCGAGCTATAATGGGCTCGAGGTTTTTGACAGCATTATCCACGGCTTTACTGTTTGTTGTCAACAGACTGGCTTTGCGTTGCAGATCTTTAAGGGTGACAATGAGCGGCCTGGCAGCAGTCGCACCATCTGACGTATCTAGCCCTAGTCGTTGCTCTAGAGTGCTGACTCTGCTCTCTAGGTCAGCCAATATGGCCAAGTCAGTAGAGGATGCATGATGTGGCTCTCGTTGGGATGGGGATAAAGCCGGGGAAATCAACGCCCCCTCACCGAGTGTACTATAGGGTTCCTGCCTGGAGCTATTCTTTATGGATAACTTTGACAAAATATCCTTGAGTGAAATGACTTTGTGCTGCGCTTTTGTGTCTCCTTCCTCTTGAGCCATGCGTGCTGCGTCGTCTAATTCTCGTTCAATTCTTGTCAACTTCACTTGCAAACTTTCCGGAGCTCTTGTCACCCGGTATGACTTTGCTAGATCACTATTGCCTATTCTGTCTGAAAAATCAGCGGCACCAGTTTCAATGACTGTGGTCGCAAACACATTTTTAGCCTTGTTAATTTCAAGTGCCGTCTCTTCCACTTCTTCCGCCGTCTGCTTTCCATCACTCTCGACGTTCTAGAGTCAGAAGTATTCCCAGATCGTCACACAAATGCGTCACTCACCAATTGACTAACAGGTTGCACATCAGGCGTCTCATAGACTTCCACAGCGCTCTCATCCTGTAGTTAGAAATGCGACTGAGCCATATAGATCCTACTGGCGTCTAGACATACTAGATCTGGAAGCCCACGATATTTTAAGCTCGCCATTGTCTTTAAGCACGTCTGAAACGCACTAGCAATGGCATGTGAACGAAACTCACTATTGACGCGTTTGAGGCAGCCCGCGTTGAAGTTCTAGCCGTGCGCCAATGGAATATGCAGCATATATACCACAATTAAACACCTGCGATTTGCAATTTGTCATTTGGCGGAGGTTGCGACGGGATACGAATAAGTTACAGCAGCAAAACATAGTATTTCTGATTCAGTTTAACGTGGTTTATAACTGGCAAACTCACTAAGTGGCATTTGCCTACTTGCCCCCCCAACATCCCCTCTCGACTCGACGAACAACCCAACGTTCCTCCGGGAAGTTGCGGGAGATCATGTTGCTTGAAAAAATTCAATGCGCGTCATCACTTACACGGGTAGCAAAAAGCTGGGGATCACCTACCCTTCACTGAAGTATTCGCCGTGTCCTACCCTTCACTGCACGAATCGTGACCCAAACGGGCTTATCCAAGTGCAGATCAACGGCGCTGTCTAGGTCTCTGTATGTGTTGGCACCACCTGCACCTTTCTTTGAAACTATTTGAAAATGGACATCGAGACAAGGCAGAACCTTGAGAGCCGGCAATGTCTATTCATTTATCACTGCGTTGCGCCGTAGATTGACTACGGGATGAACGGGGTAGCACGGGACCCTGTCGGAACCGCGCCACAACGCATCAGCAGGTGACAAGGATTCCGTGCCAGGCTGATCGTCAGCGGTTCGGGGCGGAAATATTGCCGTTAAGGGCTGACGGGTGGTGTCCCGGGGTCTGAATAGACCGTAACATTCCACAACACTAGCGCTGTGAGCAGATCTTGCTACCAAAACAAGCGATGTACTCTATCAGAGTTATAGTCACGGTACTATCCTGTAAGAAGTAATTTCCTAAGATCTGTAATCTAACACTCGAAACACCAACGATGTCGCACGGCTGATGTATTTTTTGTGCGGCGCCGTGCCACACACGCGGCCCAAAATTTCTGGAGTCGCTGCCACTCACCACTTATATACTGACTGCAGCATGCCAGCACAATGGTAGGCGGGGTAGTTCGGAACTCGGTGAGAATGACGGCATCCTCGCTTGTCCGACGGGCCGAAGTGTGTCTAGGTAATATTGCGGCAAAGAATCCACGAGTGAACGCGTTCGTCAGTGTCTATCCACCGGACCAGGTTCTTGATAAGGTCAGAGAGGTGTCTGGCGATGGCGAGCCACAGGGTACGAATGATTTTCTTTTGAATGCGGGTCTCAAAATTGCGGTAGAGCTAACGCACAGGACTTAGGGGCCGTATAGTGGCTATCAAGGACAATTTCTGCACAACAGACCTTCCCACGACATGTTGCTCTGCCATGCTAAAAGGTTTGTAGTACTGTCAAAACAACTACCCCTGTTGAGCCAACTGACGACAGATTATGTGAGCCCATACGAATCGACCCCAGTTACGCTCCTAAAAGAAGCGGGTGCAGTTCTGATTGGAAAGTGTAATATGGATGAGTTTGCCATGGGATCCAATAACGAGCATTCATACTTTGGACCAGCGCTTAACCCGCTTTTCGAGGACGAATCCGTTAGCCCCGGTGGTTCTTCTGGCGGGTCTGCTGCTGCCGTTTCAGCAGATATGTGTGATATCGCGTTGGGATCGGACACCGGCGGATCCGTGCGACTGCCGGCAGCGTACTGCGGTGTCATCGGCTTCAAGCCCACTTATGGGTTAATTTCTAGAAATGGAGTAATTGCATATGCCCAGAGTTTGGATACTGTTGGAATCTGTGGAAAAGATATAGACTTGGTGGCTGAGACGTTTGCTGTACTGAACAAATACGACCCAAAGGACCCAACTTCTTTGCTACCGTCTTTGCGACGAGGCATCGAAAAGCATAAAACGAGTTCGACTAAAAAAGCTTTTAATGTGGGCGTAATTCGTGAAGCAATCGTTGATCTGTCTCCAGAAGTTCGGAGTTCATGGCTTGCTGCACTGGAATGGCTCAGATCAAAGGGCCATACTGTTACAGAGGTATCGATCCCCTCGTTGAAGAGTTCGTTGCCTGCATATTTTATAGTATCACCATCAGAGGCTTCATCCAACTTGGCACGCTTTGACGGAGTTCGTTATGGCTCTAGAGCAGATCGCGATACGGATTTGGATGGAACACTATACGGTCCGACCCGAACCGATGGATTCGGGCCAGAGGTTCAGCGTCGCATTCTTTTGGGGACTTATAACCTCGGGTCTGGGGCTTACAAAGACCACTTTATGAAAGCCCAGCAAGTGCGTCGAAAGATTCAGCTCGAGTTCAACCAAGTCTTTGA
This sequence comes from Tardiomyces digboiensis, assembly GCA_030570855.1. Classification (NCBI taxonomy): domain Eukaryota; kingdom Fungi; phylum Ascomycota; class Dipodascomycetes; order Dipodascales; family Trichomonascaceae; genus Tardiomyces; species Tardiomyces digboiensis. The sequence goes on along the minus strand of JAJLWU010000659.1, from coordinate 1,459 downwards.
AATGCCCAACGTCCTCGACTGTGGTACTGAGGTGGCCCCTGGCTCTGTTGATGTGTTGATACATCCCACTGGTCGGACCCCCGCACCTACGCACAAACAGATGCTCCAGGCCAGTTCCATTGAGCACTACATTAACGATGTCCTAACGGTCCCGGCAAACCTTGCTGGCCTTCCCGCTATATCTGTTCCTTTTGGTGATACCCCATCTGTTGGTATGCAAGTATGGGGCCAGTTTGGTGATGATGAGCTTGTTCTTTCTGTTGCTCGAGAACTTTTGGACCATGCTAGTAACTAGATCGGCTAGAGCACGTTAAATCAGATGTTGCTGTCCTCATAGCCTTGATCTGAGGCAATGATACACGAATGCTACGATCGCACCAAAAATAGAAAAGGGTTTTGACCATCTACCTAATTGTGCATAGTGTTAATTATATATCTACAGAGCACTCACGAGCGCCTAGAATTTGCTTTACAGTCCTAGTAAATAGAGCTTCGAGCCCCTCAACGATTGGATTGCGATCCCACTCCTTTCGACGCTTCCACACCGCATCGACAAGAACTGAATTGATCTGCTCCAGTTCCTCAACCGTGAAGCCACTGGTACCCGAAACAAGTTCTGCCCAAAATTTTTGAAGGTTTGCTTCATCTATACTCAACTCGGGCTCGAGCATCGTTTCTGGCTGGAGATCAACAGGTGTCTCCACGTCACTTCCAGCATCCTCGTCCATCTTATCCTCCCCAAAATGAGAATTTTGGTTAAGAGGAGGTATACATATGCATGAGCTTTCTGGTTTGGCTTCGGTAATGGCTACCTTGCCTGGTTCTTCCGAGGTATCTGCAGCAGAGCCATCAGTCGCCTCATGTTTACCAACGGGATTGGGCACAGACTCTTTGGTCAAATCAGCTCCCTTATGTGGTTCGGGACTCAACATGGCAGACTCCGAAAGCTGCCGGGGCTTTCTTGGGATAATTGCATCATCTGCTCCTTCTTCAGCAAGAGTTCTTGCGTGCCCATTCACATTCCCGTTAGCACTATCGGCTTCTAGAGACGCGCCATCGACAGACCCATTGGCGGTCTCGTCAGCAAAGTCATTAACAATTGAGCCCAAGTTGTTACTGAGATCCCCAGCACAGGACTCATGACCATTCGGAATAGGATCATCTACCATTGAGATATCAGCAGACTCTCCCATGAAGACACCGACGTTGCCATTTTCAACAACAACCGTCTCACTTTCGATCCGCATAATGGATCGAGCTCGCTCTTCTTCTTGTTTCTTTGCTTCTTCCAACTTTTCGCGTTCCAACGCAAGCTCTCGTTTATGCAATTCGCGACAAGCCTTTAGAAACTCGGTATCATTAATCTCATCAATCTGAACCTGAGCATAAGCAAACATTTCCGACGCCCGCATAAGTCTATCGCGATCTCCCATAGTTTGCGCATCAAGATATAGCATCT
>JAJLWU010000658.1:0-25944 GCA_030570855.1 Tardiomyces digboiensis | reverse complement strand
TCGTTTGATGACCGTATCAAGTTTGTTGACGAACATCTAGAAGAACTCCACGACTCTGCTAATGATCCTCTTGGAGGAAAAGGGTGGTGGAAATCAGCTGACGATCCATGGCAAGCTCTAGCCTGTATTTTTGAAATCCATGAGGCCATAGGTCTTGAAGATCCTTCAAAGTTCCGCAGCCACCTGCCAGTTCATCAGGATGGTTCTTGTAATGGTTTGCAGCACTACGCAGCTCTTGGTGGCGACATTGAGGGAGCCAGTCAGGTCAACCTTATCCCAAGCGACAAGCCTCAAGATATCTACTCAAAGGTACTCGATGTTGTCAAGGTTAAAGTCGCCGACGATGCAGCAGCGGGTAACGAGTCAGCCAAGCGTCTTCTGCCCATCTTGAGCCGCAAAGTTGTCAAGCAAACTGTTATGACGTACGTCTATGGAGTAACTTTTGTTGGTGCACGCGGCCAAATTTCCAACCGCCTCAAGGAGATTGACTACGACAAAGACAATCGATACATGGATGCCTCATATTTAGCAAGCAAGGTTTTGGGTTCTATTCGACAATTATTCACATCCGCCCATCAAATCCAGGAGTGGCTCTATGACAACGCTACAAATATTTCACATGCCGTGCGCGTTGATTCCGACGTCATTGAGTGGTACCATTCAATGTCGCACTCTGGTCTGCGAAAGAAGCTTGGCAAGAATGGTCAATTTTTGTCTTCGGTCGTGTGGACCACACCTCTAGGACTGCCGGTTGTACAGCCATATCGGTCCGAACAAAAGAAGCAGGTTTATACCCAACTACAAAGCGTCTATCTTCGTGACCCGTATGCTATTCGAGGTGTCAACTCTAGGCGCCAGAAAGCCGCGTTCCCACCAAATTTTGTCCATTCACTCGATGCCACACATATGCTAAAGTCAGCATTGGAATGTGGCAAATCAGGAATCACTTTTGCTGCAGTCCATGATTCTTACTGGACTCACGCCGGTAGCATTGATAGCATGAACAAAATTCTACGGGATTGTTTTGTTGATCTCCATTCCTTTGACTTGATCCAAGCACTCCGAGACGAGTTCAAGGTGCGCTACGACGGACTTCTCCAGGTGGTTGCTCTTCCCAAGAACAGCTCTTTAGCCAAGGAGATCACTGCCGCTCGCGAGATGTGGTCCCTCCAGAAGTTTGGAAAGGTTCGCAAAATCGACATGTTTGAAGAGATTGAGATGGAACACGAGCGTCGACAAGCCATTGCATGTGGATTCCCTGATGTTCATGAAACCTCATCATCCATCATTCAACGCACGGATCCTGCTGTTTTAGAACGTCTCCAACTAGAGGTTGCGAGTATGCGGAAGAAAAATGCTGCAAAGAAAAACATCAACTTCAAGTCTTCGTACCGACCGGGATGTGGAGTGGATCGCTTCGATGACTTGGAAAGAGCGATGGACGAGATGGAGAGCAAGACGGCTTCCCAGCATGTAGAAGAGCACATTTCTGATATAACGGAGGAAGGAGAAGCAGTTACTGACGAAGATGCTGTTAGCGAAGAAGATGACTTTGATGCTACAAAGCCACCATCACGGCAGGTCATTTATGCTCTTGCTCCTATCAAAGTCAGTGAGATTCCGCCCAAGGGTGACCTTGATATTGAGGAAGTGCGCAACTCAAAGTACTTTTTCTGCTGATCCCAAATTCATTGTAAATATTGACACAATAGCATTTTATTTATGTTTTGGAGCTCAACTCTGCCTTGCTTAATTCAATTCTTTGATCTCTGCGCACGTCTGATATAATGAGTGACGGCGAGGCGTGGTTCTTGCACCGTCCTTTGGTGCATGACATTTCATGCACCTTTTGTACGTATCGTAATCGCCATCTAATCCCAAGAGCATTGTAGCATTGTAAAACGAGAATCTGTGCACAATGAACCACTTGAAATCTCACCAGTACTTTCGGGAGTATGCCAACTATTTAGAACCCCGAGCAGTTCAACAACCCAGCGTGCGCCAACTGGACACCGTTCGCCATATCATGAGATTCCGAGACAACCCATGGAAAATGCTAAACTTGAGCAGCCCCGCAACAGCTGAACAGATAAAGCAGGCTTTTGAAAATATCCGATATGCGTTGGTGGAGGATGGGGTACCGCTTGATGAGGTCGAACACGGTTGCACTGCCCATGGCCGTATGTGACAGATGTTAGTGATACTGGAGTTGCCTAACAGCAGATCTTATTGCTGCGACCAACAAGCTCATGGTTTGGAACCCCAACCAATCCGATATAGATGATACAAAACGCTGTGTAGACACGCCCACGGGGGGCGATGGTTGTCATGCATGCGACGGGCGAAAATGGAGACAGAGACAGGGAGGCCTAGCACGCCCGTATACTTTGTTTCCTCCAAAATTGCGTAACTCCGCTCGAATGCTGTGCAGAAGTCCGCGTCATAACCGCAGAGTTGCGTTTGGTCACCGGTGGAAATGGGTCACGGGCGAGTTCAGTAGTGAGTTCGTTGAAGTTACAGAGAACTTGTCTGAGCAAGTGAATGAAGTAATAGACTTGCTGGACTTCTGTCCTAAATTGGTGTCGTACAAGGACAGCATTTGCCAAGTAGTAAAGGATTACATACTGCTCTCTCAGAATCTTGATCAACGAGACGTGGGCTGGTATGAGACAGAGTCTATTCGAGAACTGGATGCAGAAGTGTCTATTCTACGAACGCGAAAAGTTCCATCGACTCCGAGCTCGGCATCGAGCTGTCAAGGTGTCATGCATTGCGGGCCGGCACAGTGCGATCTATCGCTAAACACCACACCTAAATATTCAGTTACAATTGACGTCGCTTCAGTGCCTGGTCGTAAGGAGAAACAAGGATTACAGCCACAGTCTTCTAAAATTTCAAGGCAGACTGCATCGATGCCGTCGCAGAACTCACAGGACAAGACCTATCCCCCAACCAAACCCCGTAAGGTGGTTGATGGTTCGATTCGTAGATTTCTTCGACCAATCCTGAGCAGCAGTAAGAAGAAGGTTTGATCAGAGCTATACCCAGTGAACTTAAAGATTGGTAACAATATAGGCTACGGCTCGGAGCGATCGAATAGATATGCGTTGGTTGGTTATACATAAGCAATGATACATGTAGGCGAAACGACCGCGACAAGATGGAGATTTTTGTAAGGAGCGGCATCGCAGTCATCCTACTGGGCAACGGGGCTCACGATGAGCTTCTGCTGAGAGTCCATTACGTTAATAAGGGGCTGCAACGGGCTGGTGTCTGCTCTGTCCAATAGTTCAAACGTTCGGCCAAACGAAACAAAGTGCGCAAAAAACGAATTCCAATGAGCCTCTAATGACAAATGGACAATTTTGTCGAAATGGTTGTGATATATGTGGGCAAAAATGCGGAACATTTGACGATAAATGTTTTTCAAAACGCCTTGAAAGTGCGGGGGGAATGGAACACCGTGCTTGGTGGGAAAGATCGTCTGGTCATCAAACTTTTGTGATATCCACGTTAGCACATAGTCGATATATGTAGCAGCCGGAAGTGATACAGTCTTTTTGTTTGCGTCAATCCATAGGTAGTCAACGCCCGGGCCAGCGTTCATTGTCGGGCACGCTTCGACGGTCACAAATTCAGAGATGACACCATAGAACTGGTTGAGGTATGTGAAGAACTCAAACACATTGAGCGCCAGCCACTCGCCCTTATCCACGTATTTCGGTAGCTGGACGATGGTTGTGAAGTCGCCACGTACCAGGGCGGTGCGAATAAACGGTTGACACAGGAAAAGGGGCTTCTGTGCTTGTGCTGTTGAAGCGGAACTTGAAGCTCCACCTCCGATTGACCGGAGAGACGACTGGCTCTGACTGGCTCGCGCATTGCCCATCACTTCACCGCCAGCTGCTGCTGCAGCCTTTGTTTTTCGTGACGACCTGCCAAAGCCTCTAGAATGTTAGTATTGAAACGTCATTTAAGAAATGGTGCTCGCCGCTTTGGCTCAGGTGGGAGATTCCAGCAAAATACTTCTCAACAATCCGAAGATTTAGCCGCTAAGTGACACACTGAGGCGCCAAGGTCCAAGAGGGCGCTGAAAATGTATTTCACAGTAAGTATATGGCTGTGGTTTGGCCACAAACATATGTTGCGAAACATAAAACATACCGAAAGGAGTTAAAAAATGACATCGAACCCGCAAAAGTGCCTGCACTGCCGGTCTTATTAGTTGTGGACTGAACTCATAATGGAAATCAACCGCGTTTAGGAGCGAAGTGTTGGATCTGTAGTGGTCACATATATTCCGCTTAAAACCCCTGAACGGCTGGATTCTTTGAATGTGGAAGTCGAGGATTTACAGGAAACTCGCATCTAGTATAGTTACGTGGTTTGATCCAGTTTTCCTAAGATGTTGAAAGACATAAGGAATAGTCAATGGAAGCCAGCATTCACCGTAGCATTGCTAGCGCTTGTCACTCAGCGGTGAGGAGAGCTTTAGGTCATGTGGCCTGATACGGCTGAATCTACTGAAGAGATCGGGGCCAGGCAAAATCGATTGCGAAACAATGATTCCGAGGTCCCCAATCGAACGACGACAATGTCACCGTAGCCTTTACTCTATTGAGCACAATGCTCGTTGCTATACTAAACGTGTTTAACTCTTAAGAATTTTTTTTAGCATAATTCTTCAAGGGGAGTGCTCTAACGTTGGTCGTGTCCAGGCCGCCTGTAAATGCGATCGACTTACCCGGGAGGTCGGAACTACGTTAAGTCACTTCAGCACCGACTCGAATTTGCCGGAAAAGAACAAAATACAATGACCTCGCTGGCACGGGAGCTTACTGTAGCAAAATTAGCTGTACAAAGAGCCTCACGTCTCGCGCGTTCTGTTGCAAAGTCTAGCACGCAGGCCATCAACAAGGAGGATCACAGCCCTGTAACAGTGGCCGATTTCGGTGCTCAAGCAGTCATAATCGGCGCTATCAAGCGCGCCTTTCCCCATGACAAGGTGGTAGGCGAGGAGGATGCTGAGAAACTGCGCGAGGACCCTTCTCTACGAGCGAAAGTTTGGCAGCTTGTCCAGGACGCCAGCACTGATGGGCTGTCTGGCGAAATCGGCGCTCTTTCGACAGACGAGGACATGTGTAATGCCATTGACGCCGGCGACTACGCTGGTGGCTCAAAGGGCCGAATGTGGGCGCTTGATCCTATAGACGGAACCAAAGGCTTTCTCCGTGGAGGCCAATATGCAGTGTGCTTGGCATTAATTGTGGATTCGCGCGTAGTGCTTGGAGCTGTTGGTTGCCCCAACTTGGGAGAAGGCGGGGGCCTGTTCAGTGCTATCGAGGGACAAGGCGCATACCAGCAACCTCTGTTTGCCGACATTGCTTCGGCAACGGCGGAGAAAATCCACTTCCGCAATGTTGGCGATGTATCGGAAATGTCGTTTTGTGAGAGCGTCGAGGCTGGCCACAGCGACCAGACAACCAATGCACGTATTGCTGAAATTCTGGGAATTCGCAACCCACCAGTACGTATGGATTCTCAAGCAAAGTATTGCTCAGTATCTAGAGGAGATGGCGACGTGTATTTGCGACTTCCTGTGAAGGCTAGTTACGAGGAGAAGATCTGGGACCATGCTGCTGGTAACGTCATTGTGCAAGAAGCTGGGGGCCGTGTCACTGACATGTACGGCAAGCCACTGGACTTTGGCCAGGGTCGTACGCTCAAGAACAACAAAGGAGTCATTGTTGCCCAAGCCGCGTTTCAGGACAAGGTACTGGCAGCAGTCACCCAGGCTCTCAAGGAGGAAGGCAAACTATAGATAACGACTTTTTTTTGCCGATTCTTTCTAGGCAGATTTCGTTTCTCCATAGATGACACTGAAGTAATGTCTGACATCCGAGTAGCCGTCACCTTTCAATTCGTAATGAAACTGGCACGTTTTGTACAACTTCTTTACGAGAGAGTTATCCAGCGAGGATCTGGGGCTGACTTAGGTATGCTGTTACAGGCTGGTTACTACATCGTTTAAGTTGAAGGATCCCAAAGGCAGCTCATTAGTCAACACTCGTTCCACAGCGTTGATTCAGTCCGATATATATACAATTACTGAGTTCGGCGCAGCTGGCTTCGAGCAACAACCTGAGCTCTGGCATAAGCAAGCTGCCATTCGAGCGGAGTTCTTGGAGCGCGCTCCTCAGATCGAATTACACTACCAATCGACATAAACATTCTGCTGTTAGAAGACTACCTGGATGCTGTTGCTCGAAGCAATGCGGTACGATAACATACCCAAAAGTGGCCGCGGATCCCAGCATGTACTGGCCCATAGTTCGCATGTATCCGTTCGGGCCAGGACCAGCCTGCCAAATAGCCATAGACCCTGGTTGTTAGCTCAATATTGAGACTGCTCATAAAAGAGATCCCTGTAGCCCACTCTTGATTTAAATTTGGAGTATGCCGCGGTATACCTCTCGTGGATACTGTCATTGAAGAAATTGCAGACACCCATAATGCCTGAATAATACTCCAAATTTCACATACCAAACATGATACCGAGGACTGCTCCAACTGTCGACTGCGGTTAGTGCCGTAGATAAATAGTGATGTACTGCAGTATACATACGCCCATCATGAGACCCATCTTGAATTTATCAAACGCAGAGGGCTGTTGGCCGCCCTGCATGGGCATCTGTTGAACAGGCGGCATTGGTGTTCTTCGTTTTTTTTCTTGTAGTTTCTGACCCTGTTCGTAGAACTTCTAAATGACCAAACCTTGAGGACTTACTGAGATAGTAATAATTACTAATGATTATTGTCCACGTCTTTTAAATACTGCGAATCTCCAGCAAATTCGCTGGATGCGAAAGGATTCATCCTATCAACGTGAAATTGAGTCCTACAGATTACAAAACACTCACTAGTCTGTGGAAAGATTCCCTAGTTATACACCTCAGCTTGCCAGATCAACGGTAGTGTACATGTTAAAGATGCTATGTAACTCAATCAAAAAAATCGTCGTCGTCGTCATCGTCCTGTCGACGTTGAGCAACAGAGGACGCCTTTGTATTTGAGAGCATATCATCCCAATCATCGTCACGTCGGTTGAAGACTATTTTAGGCCCGCTGGACTGGCCCTCCTGTTGCGAGAGTTGATCCAACAGGGATACCAGATCCTCTTCCGTAACTTTTCGTCCCAGTCGTCCGGACTGGGCCATTCTTAGAATTAGGTCCTCGACACTGCTGTTAGTGGCAACTGCGTAGCGCTCCGTAGCGGATCAAAGCCAACTGGTGGCGCGAACGCTCTTGGCACTATTTTATACTAAAATCGCCTTACCTGCGTGCTTTTTCGGCCCGAACAATCCTGATTCGCGAGATACGTTCACGAGCATCGTGCGTTAGCACTTGTGAGAGCTACCATTAGTCCTGTTCTGACATCTCAATAGAAAACTGCTGACAAAGTAAACTAGAAGTAGACTAGGCATAAAGTTGGTATTAAAGAAAGCCCACCAGTCGACAATAGAGCCTGCACTCCTTTAATTGTATTGAAACTCAGTCTGCACGTACCATGGATGCTCTAGCCTCATCCTCTGCCAACTTCTGCTGATCGCTGACGTTAGCTTCCGCTAGTATCTAACCAGCCAATACACCTACTTTTGTCCACCAGTTGCGCCAGCTCCAGCTGCCTGAAGCTCTGCCATGCGCGCTTGTCTCATTGCCTGAAGTTCTGCTTCATCCATTATGGGCCGTAATACAATAAAGTGTGCTTGATACCGAACTATGTGTGCTGGTGACTTTTACCAACGCACGGCTGTAGCTATGCGAAGAAGGTGCCCATCCAGCCAGTCTAAACCAAAACATCAGCAAAATCCACGAAGAAGTAATAAAAGCACGCGGCATTGGGCACAGCGTTATACGGAATGCACAGAATTATATGGTAGAAGCGGCAGGAGTACATTGGATTTAGATATTTCTTTGGGCGGCTAGCTGTAAGTAGCGACGCGCGTTTACAGTTTAGAAACGTGTACAAAATGAGCAGTACAACCGCAGCGGGAGGAGGCTCGTCCACAAGTGGCGGAAATGCACTGCTCCTTGCATTGATAGATTCGCCTCATTTTTCGCTCTTCTGGTGTGTCTCGTACCTGCAACGGTACGCCGATAATATTGGGATTCACCATTACTTGTGCCGGAAGCTACGGTCGTTTCCTGCAGAGGAGATTGAGTTCTTTCTACCTCAGCTAGTACAACTTCATGTCACTGTTGAGACAGAGTCAATGGCGCTCGAGGATCTATTGCTGGACCTTTGTGAGGATTCGACCCACTGCACCCTCCTGGTGTTCTGGCAGCTTCAGGCTCACCTCACTGAACTCGGTGACGATTCTGAGAGCTACGGATTTCAGGTGTGCAAACGACTGTACAACAAGCTGCAGTATCTGCTGTTTAATGTGGGTGACGAGCCGGACAAGAAGCTGCGCGAAAACACGGGGCCGGTTACGGTCATGTCGGGTGTTCTCGCCGCTTCGCTTGGGGTGCCCGGTCTAGCTGAGCTTGTAAAGCCGGTTGTCGTGAGTCAGGGCCGCAAGCAGCGATCACACATTTTCCATATTGCTTCAAAGCTTATTCGGTCCAAGTCACTCTCAACAGTTGATCGTGACGGTGCCAGTGCTACCGCGGCCGCAACTCCTTCTTCACCGCGAAGGAGCCTGCACGGTTCCGTCGGACTTGGCAACGTCATCGACCCAGATGCACCTTCAAAGCTCTATGTCAGTAGTCATCATGAAGCCGTCTCGCTTCCAGACTTGTCGACTACGGACAAGGTCCAGGAGGGCCGCAGGAATGCCCATGGACATCATGATGGCTGGTCTGAAGTCGCCGAGCGTCAGCTCACGATTGAACCTGTTGGGCCGTCAGCAGTTTCCACTGGATCTGCGCCAGTATCGCCACGGCTCCGATGCTCAGGCACCACCGGCGGCGACAGGAGAGTGGTGTCGGCTCCTAGTACTGCTCAAAAAGCAGAAGGTGGTATTCAGGATGTTGGTGATCGCGCTGCACACCTCAAGATGTTAAAGACCAATTATTTCCGGTGCGAAACACAGTTTATGTACGCGCTTCAGTCCATTTCGGCTCGATTGATGCAAGTGCCCAAGGATGCTAGGCTGGCATCACTGCGTGTAGAACTTGCTCTTCTTAATAAGGATTTGCCAGCAGAAGTCGATATTCCGTTGCTTTTACCGACAGACACAAAAGGTCCTAGCGCACGTCATCATCGGATTGTTCGTATCGCACCGGCAGAGGCTACGGTGCTCAACAGTGCAGAAAAAGTACCTTTTCTGCTTCTCATCGAGTACCTTAGGGAAGATATAGACTTTAACGTCGACAGCAGAGATAACAAGGAAATCATTGCATCGGCAACCGACAGACGATATATTTTTGACATGGCTTATCTTCACAAACAGCATAATAAGCAGCAGGAGCGTGGGCGGTCTCGGCACATTCGCGCTACGTCTTCAACACCGTCTTTGGGACCAATGCTTTCAGACGAGTTCTATTCTGAGACCGGCTTGCCCATCAGCAGTGTGGAGGACCACCCAATAGAGGAAAAGGATATGGGCGATATTGTAAGTCTACCTCTTTATGGAGATATTTTTGATCGCAGCCTTGTCGGTGACCCAGAAGCTGCAATTTAGAGGGTTTCCAGGTTGTCAGTGCTAACGGCAGAATGTAGTTTCATTGTTTGAGGACCAACGCGAAATTATGGCGAGAGATGCCATTTCGGCCTCTGTGTCGTCCCTGTCACATTTGGCGTCACAAGGTACCAAGTCAGCAAACACAGCTTCCCCGAGGGCGTCGGATTTGTCGTTTTCATCAAAGTACACTGCATCGTCTAGTGGGGTCGTCAATCCTGTTGGTGTCGATGGAGTTGATGTAACAGAACTGGCTTCCCACATGCGTACTGCGGCGGTCATGTTGACTCAGCTCGATGGTGCTGGCAGTAGCAACCTGTCAAAAGACGAAGTTGCGTCCATCCGTGCTAAGATTATTGCGAACATGCAAAGTATGGAAGAGCATTCAGTTTTGAGGGCATCAAATATCCCCAAAGGTTCTGTAGGCGAGCGCCGCTTGGAAAATGATCTCAAGACTGCTGGCCTTTCGACGGAGGATCCATCTGCTGCCAATCTTGGCGAGGATTGGGCCGAACGGAAGGAAAGAATTCGTCGTTTGTCGCCATACGGGCACTTGCCAAATTGGGATCTTTTCTCTGTCATTGCCAAAACTGGGTCTGACTTGCGTCAGGAATCTTTTGCATGCCAACTTATACAAGCAATGATGAAGGTCTGGGATGACGCTAAAGTTGATGTCTGGGTGAAGAAAATGCAGATTCTCATTACTGCAGATGCTTGTGGACTCGTGGAAACTATTACCAACGGCCTGTCCATTCATTCCATTAAAAAGGCTCTTACGACTGCAGCAATTGCTGCCGGAGACAATCCAAATAGAGGGATTGCGACTCTGACCGATCACTTTGTTAAGAGGTTCGGGGAACGGGGGTCCCCAAAGTTTGAGGCGGCACTTGATTGCTTCGTCAAGAGCTTGGCGGCCTATTCCGTTATTTGCTATGTGTTGCAAGTCAAGGACCGTCACAACGGTAACATTTTACTGGACAATCATGGCCACATCATCCACATTGACTTTGGCTTTCTGTTGTCCAACACCCCCGGTCGATTTGGCTTTGAGGCCGCACCGTTCAAATTGACTCAGGAGTATGTAGACCTTATGGGTGGTCTTGAGTCTGAGTACTTTGCTCAATTCCGCTCTCTTTTGCGGGACGCGTTTAAGGCGGTTCGGCGACATGCAGAAGATATCATTATGCTGGTGGAAATGATGTCTCGCGATTCTACCTTGCCATGCTTCTCTGCGGGAGCGGCCACTTCCTTACAATTGAGGCAAAGGTTTCAACTGCATCTCAGTGATCCAGAAGTCGATCAGTTTGTTGAAAGCGTGTTAATTCAAAAGAGCTATGGGAGCATGTACACACGTCTGTATGACCAGTTCCAGCTGCTCACCCAAGGCATATACAGCTAATTTAAACAATTCTTGGCCCATTGTAGATTTCATGAAATGTCGCAAAGACAGGAATGCTTTGACGTTATAGGCATCATCATCATCGACAGTCGATCTGTCACCAGGTGAATAATGCGCTTGTTGAGAGCTAAAGGAATGAAGAAAAAAAATTAGATGCGATGTCGACAGGACTCGAACCTGCAACCTTCGGAACCGAAATCCGATGCGCTCACCATTGCGCCACGACACCTATCTGCAGGTTGTGTAAGCAGTGGGACCAACTAGAGGCCTAGGCCTTAATATTAGTTGATGCCCACTACTCATCATAACTTACCATTGATGAGAGCAACTCCTTATTACTGATTACTTAGCTGCCACGTTAGCTGCTACCAACCCCTCTACCGGTACACTGTTGGTTATTCTAACCTTTAGGTGAGCAGCACCTTTATCTATATCGTAATCAATCTAACCTTTAGTTGCACTTGATACTAAAATACCCAGCATCTCCTTGAACACCAACAGGAGGCTGAAATGGCTTGTAGTTTGCCCGTACCCCAGCCACAACCGCGAATTGACTTGACGATAGCTGACTCTTAAGTATTGCGGGGTATCCGGCGATGGACTGCGGACCGTTCCTATTAAAGCCTTGCTCCTTTACCCACTTTGACTATTTAAGCAGCCCAGGATGCAAGCCTTACGAGGGGGCAAGTGAATATCGAGTCTACTAGCTAAGCGAATACATGGATTGAATATAAGTAAGTGCGCGCACGCCGCCCGGGTGAACTGTCTCGGAACCTTGGACTCTGACCGAACTCAACAGGCGCTTGATAAGGATAATTCAATGAATCTGCATATAAATAGCTCCTCAAGTTGCTCTCAAAATGTTTCGCTCTCACGTAGCGACGCAGTCGTAGAACCACGAATCGTGTGAATGTTATTTGCCCTATTCCGTTAAGATTAAGAATTATTTCCGGGCTCTTTACTCACGTAAATGTTAGAACCAATTATGCTGCGGTAGGGGACGTCTTTTACTCAATGAGAGCAACGAAAGACAATCGCTGGCTTTCATTAGGGTCGCAATGACCTCAAAGATCTGTTTGCACATTTAAAAATATAGGCGCGATGTCGACAGGACTCGAACCTGCAACCTTCGGAACCGAAATCCGATGCGCTCACCATTGCGCCACGACACCTATATGTTAATTGTCAGCCTCCTGCTGATGTTCAAGGAGATGCCCGGTACTTTAGTATCAATGAACCGGTAGAGTGGTTGGTAGCTAATTTGCAGCCCTTATATAGTTGAAGGTATAAGTAATCAGTAATAAGGAGTTGTTCTCATCAATGGTAAGTTATGATGAGTAGTGGGCATCAACTAATATTAAGGCCTAGGCCTCTAGTTGGTCCCACTGCTCATACAAGCAAATAAGAGCCTTGCTAGCTCAATCGGTAGAGCGTGAGACTCTTAATCTCAAGGTTGTGGGTTCGACCCCCACGTAGGGCTTTGACTTTTACATCACGTGAGCTTTACTCGCTGAGTTTGACGGTCTATAATATTTTTTACCATCGTTAACAGGAGCATGATGATTGCCTCTACATACGACTGTATTTAAATGAGATTAATGCTATCGTTGCCGCCAGAATGCTTCTCGAGAAGGTTGCGAAACAGGACGACAATCGCATCTTCTTGTCCGGAAACTGTTCCAGGACAGTACTAATCGGCAATTCAAGCTGTGATGCTGCCTGCATTGCATGCAGAGAACTGCTCAAGCCCTGCGGTATGACAGGCGACCGCAGCCTGCGTGCGTTCTGACGCTAGCTCGGCGTGATATGTGCTTGCTCATCTCGCCACGACGCCATGTACGAGAAGAACTAACTGCATGCGGAGCAGAGTGAGTGGCTTGCTACAATGTTTAACCGCATTGTTGGGACAATGCCTGGCAACGAGCTTTAAGGAATTGATAGTCCCGACAATACATGTTGTGCAATTGGCGGCAAGAGCATGGGAGTTCTCATCAGCTCGACTGCCACATGATTAGATCAGTTTCGCTAGATTCGCATGAGGTGGAATATGAAGCGGGGTTGCCATCGCCGCAAACGTCGATCGTAAACATGGCTAGGACAAGGCGACTGCAAGCAATCGCGAAACTGCCTATTCTCTCCTATTCCATCACAGTCAGATTGCAACAAAGACATTGCGGTAGGCTCCGCTCCGGCATGATGCATATTGTGCATTAATTTCATCAGTTGGGCCACGAATCCGCAACGGTCAGGGGCTTGCCACGACTACAAGGACTCAGTTATTTCGAAAAGTACTTTATAATGGAGTGGGCGACGAGTGCATGCTTCGGCTGAAATGGTTTTGTTGGTTTTGTCCTGCTGACGCACATGTAACAGGCCTTTCCCCTTGTGAGGTAATTTTCGTTTTTTTCAGTTTCAGGATTTACTTTAACCAAAGTCCCTTGTTTGCACAGGCAGTAGCAAACACCAAACGCGTGCTATCGCCAAGTCTCAGGAGCGAAGTATTGCTAAAGCAGCAATTGGACGGGAACGTGACGACTAGGTAATCATGGCGCTAACCAACTGGACTAGCGCTGCATCGGACTGACCGCTATGCTCTTGGAGATAGAGGGCGGTTTGGGATTCAGCGCCTAACAGTTCTTGCGGCAAAGTCCGCAAACATAACTCTGCATGATCACCAGCTGACTCCAGCAATCGTTGCCGTATGATATGGAACAATGGCTATCATCAACAAGAAAAAAAAAAAACATATCACCACTGCGGCAGCCATTGCTAGGCAGGGTGTACGTGAGCGCAGCAGAAAACCGGGCCATCAAGGGAGAGTGGGTGGTGTGCACCAGTTTGGACCCTGGCGTGCGAGAGCGTTTCGACAGAAATGGTGCCTTACAGGTTCATATGCTACAGGCAGGAACTCAGAATTTATCCGCGACGGGAAAAGTTTACCAGATATAGCGACCGAGTGAAATGACACTTTCGCCAAACCTGTTGTTGCGCGAAATGAAAATGCTGTCCCACCGCCAGTCGGTATTGTGAACTTGGGTTTGTTCTCTGGGCTGGGAGTTCAACCCACCACTGTGAAATACAATTTAGCCGTCTGCTCTCTATGGAAACCGCACATTTTGTGGTCAGTCATGAGCATGGAGCCCAGACCCGGTGATTTGCTCATAATACCAAACATGGACAAACCACGCAGCCGAACCCTACAGTGCAGTGCATACTTTGTACATTGTACTTTTGGTTCCTGGTTCGATGAAACTAGGCGATGAAACTAGGGGCTTGTGCTGGCAATGAGGATCGAGTTTGACATTTCGCTTGCCTGCTTTTTGTCTCACGCAAATTTAAAACTAAAGACTCAAACGCGACAACGTGACAGCTTTTTCTGACGCACAAGTTTGCATGCACGCAACGACAGGTTGTGTTCTACGCCGTCTCAGAACTTCGTGGCGGGGTACAGTTTGCGCTCAGTTTCCGGCCGATCAACGTGTCACCGGATCCGATCGATAGGCTCCCCACACAATTACGCGCTAAAGTCTAGCGGGGTTTGCGAGATACTTCACAAACAACCGCTGACAATGAGACTAGTCAGAGCTTCATCGAAGTGAGACAAGTGCCTCATTCAACAGCGAGCTGCCGCTTTGTACCACAAGTGGCACAAAGACTATTTCTGAATCGTAAACTGCGACGTGCAAACAATTACCACGAGGCATTGTTGGCTTGGCAATACGGGCGGTGTACAATTCAAAATTCAGCATACTACTGAGGGACCACTGTTTGACAGTAGACGCGTCAGTCAAGGGGCACAGAGTGGAACCCCTAAGCCTGATGGTCAGACCCAGCCAGGGGATATCTGTGGGCCATTTTCAATGAATTCCAAACGGCTTGGCACTGGCCTGCAAGTCTCACAAACGATTCAACAAAGCGATTTGGCCTGCGAGCTATTTCCCATATATTGGGACGGCGGTGTTAGCACCTTAGTCGCACGCCTGTGGATAATGCATCCCGTCACAGGGGAGTTGTGCCGAACGTACTACAAGTACATAGTACATCACCAAGCATAATCTTGCTGGAATACGACACAACGATGCTGGGTGAATTTGTACCTCCGGCTTGATAGCAGTTGCGTGTATGGATCCGTGTGCCTGTGGAGTTTGTGTCAATACGGTAAGATACGGAGGAATTCAGGTTCATCCAAAAGATACGCCCCCACCAAACACGCTGCAGGGTCGCGGGATGCGGATTTACTTTTTCTAATTTGTTTCCCGCGGCGCAACTTGAGTTTGTTGAAACCTTAACTGCCTCATATAAAGAGCACATGCCGTGGTGCCAACAGCTTGCATTGTTCTTGGATTGCCACAATTCTTTCACAAGCGTATCTTTAACAATGGCATTTGTGATACAAGCATTCATCGCGCTGCTTTCTCTCACTTCGGTGGCTATTGGAGTTTCTCTGTGAGTACTTAACCATCTTTTATTTCTGTGGTCTCGGCGCGTTTGGGGCGAAGGTTATTGACTTGGGACGCCTAAAATTTTTTGTGGATGGTCTTCAGCTCGCTTTGGCGTGGGGTCAGGGGCACATGGTCCGTATCGCTTTGGCACTGGATGAATTTACATTCAACCACAGACTGTTGTGACAAAACGTGGCGCCAGAGCCTCTTGCGGCGGCGATTGTGGCCCAATTTAAGACCCCGTTCAAAGACAAGGACTCATCGCGATATCGTGCACCACAAGTAATGCCACATGTTGAAGTCGCGCAGCCTTGGCCCAGAGATCGGCACCTTGGGCTATGGCCGCAAACATCTTCTTACTCTTGGCCCCGAATGGTTACAGAATCGTATGTCCACGCCATTTATCGCCGCTAGTCGCCAACTGTCGCGATGGCGGCCATTATGGTTTAGGGCGTTGCAGCCCTACTTGCACCTGCGCATACCTGCGTTTCTACTCTAAAGCCAAAAAAACCGTGGCATTTCAAATGAGTGCGACCCTGATGGTACTTGGTTATGTGCGTCGTCATTGCTAACAATACAGGAGAAAGAGAGACAACTTTGACTACAACACAGAAAAGGTTTATGGCTTAAACCTTGGCGGGTGGTTTGTCCTAGAGCCATACATCACCCCGTCACTATTTGCAAACTTCCCGTCAGATGCAATTCCTGTAGACGAGTATCATCTCACGCAAACATGGGGCAAGGATTACGCTCAACAGCAACTCAGCCAACACTGGGATACTTGGATCACTGAGGCTGATATCCAACAAATTGCTGAATGGGGCTTCAACTTTGTGCGAATCCCAATTGGATACTGGGCATTTAATCCCCTCCCAGGAGATCCGTATGTCCAGGGCCAGGAGGCTTATCTTGACCGCGCCCTGGGGTGGATCCAGGACAACGGTCTCAAGGCGTGGATTGATATACACGGTGCTCCTGGCTCGCAGAACGGGTTCGACAACTCAGGCCTCCGTGACAGTCTTCAATGGCAGCAAGGTGACAATGTCGATTGGACACTGGGTGTGGTAGGTTATGTTGCAAGTAAATACGGTAATGGCAACTGGACAAACGTTGTCGACGGTATTGAGCTTGTGAATGAGCCCCTTGGCCCCTCGCTCAATATGAACGGAATTGTTCAATATTACGAAGACGGGTACGCCACCCTCCGCCATACTGGCTCAGTTACAAACGTGGTGATCCACGATGCATTTATGCAAATCGGCTACTATAACAACTTGATGCAGGTTCCAAACTATTGGAATGTGGTGCTTGACCACCATGAGTATCAGGTTTTCTCTGTAGGTCAGCTTCAGCTTTCCGGACAGGGGCATGTTCAGGCCGCCTGTCAACTTGGCAGTTCTCTGAGTTCCGAGAACTTGTGGCGCGTTGTTGGTGAATGGTCTGGAGCCTTGACTGACTGCACACCTCTGCTCAATGGCATCTATCGTGGTGCTCGCTATGATGGTACATATGAGAACTCGGACCCGATTGGCTCTTGTCAGGGAATTAACGATATCTCCACCTGGTCTGATCAAAAGAAGCAGGAGACACGTCAATTTATCGAGGCTCAAATGGATGCTTACGAGCAAGGCATGGGCTGGATTTTCTGGTGCTATAAAACAGAGAATACCATCGAATGGGATGTTCGCCAGCTCATTGCCAATGGCCTGTTTCCTCAGCCCCTCAGTGACCGTCAGTACCCCAACCAGTGTGGTTACTAATTTCTACCTTCGCATATACGGGCCTGCCGTGCCCACTTGTATTTATATTTAGCTCACATTTCAGTCGTTAGTTACTTCCACAATGGTGTTCCGTCTGGAGCTATAGCATTCGTTTTTAAATGCATGATTTATATGCCCGATGATGCCAGTAAAAAGCCCTCTTCAATTCACCCAGCCCTTAAGCGTCTTTGAGTCATCATCATTAATGCATTAAAAATATAGTTCGTTACAATGTCATAGCGTCCATCTGAACAAGTGTCTCAGAAACCTGGTCTGAGCTTATGCGTAGCCCGTCGAGCCATCGTAGCGTCGGTACCGTTTGAATCATGAGGCCTTGGTATAGTCGCCGTTTCTCAAATATCTCAGGACTGTGCTGCTGAGCATTATGAAGAAACTCATTCTCCTGCTGGTCCAGGGCATCACGGAACTCAGCGTGTCGTGAGCGTCGATAGCGCGCATAATCACCAAGATTCGGATCTAGACCAGGCAGCGACAGTATATCCGGGTGAAGTTGCACCGTTATCGGATTTGCCCGTACATCAACGGCGACCAACCTATCAAACTCTGAAAGAGTTCCCAAAAGTGGCAGAAGAACTCGGAACCGGTTGTGATACAGAAACAACTTTTCGAGCTTGGGGATGTGCGATAGTGGCGCAAGATCGTGAAGCTTGTTAAATGAAAGATCCAAGTACCGCACATTGAGCAGATTCATGCCCACCGCTGGGGGTAGCCGTCTGATATTGCAGTTCGTCATCTCAAGATATCGTAAACTCAAAAATGGAACTGTAATGGGAAACTCGTCAAAGTTGTTCCCGGAAAGTTTAAGCTCCTCAACATCAGAAATATGGTTCCAGGTAGACTCGGTAAACGCAGCACAACTGCCGTCCTGAATACTGAGACGTCTCAACTCTCGAATCCATTCGAGCCCAAAAAGTTCGCGATTGCCGTCAAACAAAAGCTCGCGCAATCCACGAAGTCCGCCCACGTATGCAGAGCAGTTGTTTCCGCTGATTCGCAGCCTCGTAAGCGTACCCAGTTCCGGAAACTCGATCTGGTTAATATGGTTGCGGCAAAGAGCTAAAAGCTTGATATTGTGGAGTTCTTCAAGACACTCAACTTTGCTAATATTATTGTCGTCGAGAAAAATCTCGCAAACATTGTTCCACGCTTTGCCAGAAAAGCTTACCGATTCGAGGCAATTGCCAGTGGCTACTAGTCGCTCGAGACGTGGCAACCCTTCGATTCCTTCCAGGGATTCAATGTAATTATTGCTCACATCCAGGTCCAATAGGTGTCGGAGACGCGAAAGCCCAAGAAGGCTCTTAAGACTATTATTGCTCAAGTCTAGTCGCTGCAGTCGTGACAGCTTGTCGAAGGCGGCAATGTCAGTCAACATGTTATGGCTGACATTAACATTCATGGTCCCACTAGGAAGACCTTTGAGCACATGTAGACGATTATTCGAGGCATCAATAGTGTTCAGCTGGGGACAGATTTGGTCGAGAGTTGCAATTGTTTCTAAATCCTGGCCCCTGATCTCCAGTGAAGTGATTTCCTCCCACCTGAGGTTGCCCCGCTCTTTGTCAGTAACAACTCGTACCATAGATCTGTCGATATTGGTATGTCGAGTAGTGTTTGCTTCCTTTTCGTCATTCGGCGTGGATGTTACTCCAGCTGGCGAGTCCAAAATCAATGAAATTTGCTTCTTTTTCCCGTTGACAATTGGAGTAAAGACCATCTCCTCGAGTACACTCTGGCAACTAGGCACCCGACGGCCGGGGTTGGATTGATCACCAACCACTCTTGAGCGTTGTTCATTGTGAACGCCAACATCATCAGTTGCGTTCTGTGATTGATGCACTTTGGGCTCGTCATCGTCCTGAGGTCCAGTGCTGTAGTTTTGCGAATCGTGCAAAATTCTTCCTAGAGTGGTTGGTTGCTGCTCTTGGCTCTCTTGCTCAGCCCGCGAAACAATGGCCGACGACTCTGTTGCCTCTGCAGAAAGTTCGACATCAGGTATCGTTAAGTCTCTCACCGAACTCACGCGTTTTTCAAACTCGCGCTCACCAACTGGGCTATTGAATGTGTCTACCTCAAGATCATCTATGCCTTCAAATGGGTCTTCATCTTCGTGGGCCACGAATTTCGTAGACTGCGAGTCAAACTTTGTCGAGTCGCTCTTTTGTCTCCACTTTTGCTCTTGATGGTCAAATTCCATTTCGCCAAACGTAGCAACTTGATACTTGTCTGGGCGAATCTGTTGCATGCCAGGGTGATCCTGGGACTGCAGCGCGGGGATGAGGCGCCCATCGGCCTCGACGGCCAACATCTTCATGCTGTTACGAGGCAGCGTGTCCTCACCTGCAGTGCTGCTGGGTCCTTCATTGCTGGCAGACTCTTGCAAGCGCGATTCAATATTCGACTGCGTGGAGGACTCTTGCCCGCCATCGCTGAATTCGGGATTGTGTTGTCGTAGGCTGAACTCAAGTTCATTCAAGCTCTGATCGGGGTCAATTTCTTGGCTCAACTCATCGCGGCTTGAAATGTCTGAGTCTGAAACAAGCGATTGTTCGGACGGGTCAGGCACCGCAATATTCCGGCCTTGTGCGAGCTGCTCAAACAAATCTTGAGCATTTCTGATATACTGTTCAGTCTGCTTGTGATGCTCATGCCGGGCATTTAACTGTTCAATTGACAAGTGTTTGACAATTGGCTCGCTCGTGTCATCGCTCAGCAATTCGCTTCTCCGACTTGACGGCCTAAAGTCATCAAGCGACGCGCGCGAATTTATAGTTCCAGTTGCGTGGCTAGGTCCCTTTTTTGTCCGCACGCTCCCCATGTATGAGCTCGCGTCCGATCCATGTGCCAATTGATTTAGGAACCCATTTACTTTTGCATTTGTGAATGTGTCGTAGTGATTTCTGAACAGCTTGAATGGCGACTCTACAAGCTGCTGAGACTGGTTGGAGCTTTCGTTCGTACTATCCCAAGAGTCGCTCGTCTCGGAAATGGCAACCTGCTGGGATATGGTCTGTTGTGGCGGATTCTCTGCTTCCGTGGCTGTCGTTCCTTGTTTCTGGTGTCCTTCCGTTTCGCTATCCTCTGGGATAGGCCCCAGGTGAGTCGGAGAGGTTGCGGGGTCGCGCATCGTCTTGAACATATCTACTAACCTGCTAGACCCAGATACTTGTTGTTCCTTATTGTCGACCCATGCCTTTTTCCATTCAGGTGTCCGCGCTTTGCCGCTGCCGAACTGCTTGGTTTCGACAGTTCCTACAGTGCCTCGTTCGATACTGTTCAATGTGCTGAGCCCGCCGTCTTGCTCATCGTCCGCGTCTAATTCCAGCTCTTCGGGCCATTCCACTGGCAGATCTTTCTCCAAATCGGACGGCAACCTTACTGGAATTTTTTCATCTTGTATCATGGAGCCCATCCGCGTACTAATGATAGGAAGTTGGTTTCCGCTGCGAGGTTTCCTAAAGCTCAGGGCTGGTCGTGTCCTAGGCAGAGAATACGCCCCTCCCTCATCATCCGAGGCAATACTGTTGTTAGATCTTTCAAGTTATGTAGTTAAGCGAGGACTCGAAACTTACTTTCGCCGAAGCGATTGTGACGTTCTTGTTGACAACTTTGTCGAGTCCAATGTGTTGTTGAGATGATTGCGCAGGTCAGTTGTTCTACCATTGCTGTCATTAGTATTCGCTACCTAGAAAGGTGAGCAGCCATTTAACATACGTGGATCCAGACGTGGTATGGTCCAAGTCGAGGGAATCGTTGAACCCAGTAGCAGTCGACTGTGTGCTCATCTTGAGGCAGGCCCGGCCACTATTTGTAATCGCAGCTTATTTAGTCCGGCCAGATATATATCACCACGCCCTACTGGTGTCGAACTGTCTGAATTCAATCTTTTCCTAAAAAAGTGTCTGTTAATTTACAGTAATGCCATTGCGCGTGGTTTGTTTACAGTTGGTTTCTGCGGCAACTCATCAGCCGTGCCGCAGAGCATAGTGACGCGCATACATCCGTGCCAAGGTGGATTTAATATGAATTTAACATGTCATTGGTCTTGTACTTCTTTTTAGCAGTGTTTTTTTCTCCGTACACCTAATATTAGCTGGAATTCATATAACATATCCATTTTAAAAAAAAAACTGACTGTATCATCTATCGGACGCACATATATGATGTATTTCCTGGCGTCTCATGCGAACCACGTATTTATATACCAGTGGATTGCATATCGTGTGCGTACCATTAGACAGTGACAAGTCACTGAAACGGGCTTCAATTCTTTGATATCAGAGGGCTTAAAAGAACAAGTTTCAGTGCCCAGTGAGAGCGAGCGCCTCAAGCAAAGGGCTCAGTGGACGAAAATACTGCAAGTAGATCCGAGCTTCAATTCTTCGGAACGGGACGACTTAAGACAAATAAGCTTCAGCGCCTGTTCGAGGTAAAAATAATAAGCAGCTCCCTTGGGCAATAGGGCTTAGTGGATGGAAGATACTGAATAGTGACAGTCCCGGTGATGCCAGCGTATGCGCGGTTGTAGCTTGTTCCTGAAGGCTGCATCTGGACAGTAGCCATGGGTGACATGACCGGCCCAGACTTGCATTGGCTCCGCTGCGATACCAATGTGGCCAAGGGAAGCACGCAATTGCCAGTTGGGTGATGCCATCTAGAAAGGGGCTGTCATCTTCGGCATAGCGCACAGGCTGGAGGAGCGGCTGTGGTATTAAGCATGGAGACCGGGGACCACCGAACAGGCTGAAACTATATAGTCGTATGCCGGCCATCTGTTATTTTGCGTCGACCTCGGCCGACTTGATAATTGATATTATCTGTCCTGCATTTAGAGTACAGGAACGGATCGACCGAGAACAAAAACAACTGAGGAGTAACACATATTAGAGGCAATGTGCAACGCCATTCCCCTCTATTATGGACACCATGAAGCACTTCAGAGCCATTGGTTATCCGCTAAGTGGAGGGTACGCCAATGTGCGGGCCTCTATGACTTTATCTATCGAGCTGCCCTGCAGTAGACCGCATGCCCCACTGCATACCACACACTGTCGAGGCAGTAAACAATAGACTCAAGGCTTGTAAAACCACCAACAACGCGATTCCAAATCGTACAAATTAAAGGACCACGTGTGTATGGGCAAATGGACCACATGCATTCATGCTTAATTGGCCGACGGTGTTCTAGCCAGCAGTATCTGATTCAGCACGAATCACAACGCCATTCCAAATAGACCTCAGATCGTAGATCTATCTTCGGATTCAATACACGAACGCGTGCGGTCAAGACTCGGCATATGTCTTTGTCGCCTGAAAAAAAACAAAAAAAAACAACTTGCTTCCAGATCAGCAGATCTGAAGGACCAAACTGCGGGCAGCGGCACCCGTCGTCTCATGTCTTGGCCAACGGGCTAATAACTTTGCTTGCGCCTCTTCGGCCGTAGATCAAAGAGAAAATCGATCGACCGAGTACCCTTGGATCGGCGCTGCCACGCAAATTACCCGCTACGACAGAACTTGTATATGGACCCTCTGCCAGTTGGAAAAAAAGAATACAAGGTATTGAGTTGCCTAAAGACGCGATTTCGGATCGACTTGACCGAAGATTATCCGCCGGCTTTACTGGGCACCGACAGTCGTCTTGGCAACATTAACGACACAAGTAGTATATTGCCGCATCCACACCCATACACGGATCACGCCGTGAGCTCCGACCACTTGTGCATCGGCAGTCTTGACTCGAACCTAGCGTTTTTGACTGAAACTATTCCATTTACTTGCCTGTAGATTTGAGTAGTTTTTGTTTCCGGTGGCTGATACTTCGTCAATAGTTGTGTAAATAACCGGACAACGCCGCTGGGACGTATGTGTAGCATGCCACTTTTTGTGTGCTTAGTCAGATGTTATTCACAACCATCGCTCCCGTCTTTGCTTAGCCGGGCGGTCTCGTCAGCTGCACTCGTGTTGTAACAGCGACTCGGTCGAAGTGGCTACCCGCACTTGTGAGAGCGTCACGAAGTTCCACTCGGAACAGTTGAGTACTACAACACAGTTCATAGGCTTGACATCTGTCTTTCAGCGAGTTTTTGAATCTTCTCACAGATCTCCACTGGAATCGTCGTGGCTGCTTTGAAAGGAAACTCCGTAAAACCACAGCACAGTCACCGCTGCTTTGTTTCTTTTGGCACTCTGATCACTGTCGTCAACTACTTTTGGTATTTGGAGTGAAATTTCCGCTGTCTCTAGTCTATCACGCAGTACCGGAGCGAAGCTTTGTAAGTTGTGGTACCTGAGTTGCAACCTTGTTTTTACTGAGATAGACGTTGCGGAACAACGATTTTGGTGTTATTCTGATGCTGGATACCGGTTGATTGTTTGTGGCCTATCGACTGTGGTTGAGTTTGCGCTTGTGTTGGTGTTGATGATGATGGTGGTGTTGGTGGTGGTGGTGGTGGTGGTGGTGGTGGTGTTGTTGTTGTTCTTGGACCGGCAGTTATCGGAGATGTTTATTCGGATCCTGATCCATCGGAGTTAGTGGCGGATGATGGCCCAACAAAGTATTTCCACAGATTAACTTCGACCTCTTGTGTTTTAAGACAGGATCTTGGCGCGCTGGCCGGATAACCAGCTGCTATGAGCAGTGCTCCTAGAGGGTACAACTGTACCGAGAGCTCGAATCATGGCGTTGGTTATTAATGGCCCTATAGGAACCTTTGAAAACGTAATGACTCTTGTTTGCCGCTCCTGCAATCGTTTCCGATAAAAGAGCATGGCGGTCACCAGGAACAAAAAACACATCCTAACATTAGATTCGTAACAAAGGAGGACAAACAACAGGAGATGGCTATGGCTGGAGGCGAAAACCAGCACCTGGGATTTGGGGACCTGGACTTTCTGTTTGATGACGAGCAGGCAGGATTGTTGTGCCCCCCGACGCCGGCAAGTGGAGAAACAAGCCTGGAGCGAGTGGACAAAATGGAAAAGATGTTTGGAGGCAACGGAAACTTGTACACAGGAGTGGCGCGCATGGTCCCGTCTGGGAGCCAAGGTGCCATGGGGACAGTGCCGCAACAAGGTCGGCCTCCTGGACAACAGGCACAGCAACCGCCAATGGTACCGCTCAACACTCCTGTGCCCACTTCTCAAGAGAAGATGATGAGTATGGGATTCCAACCCGGAGGACCTGATGCCATGGGCATGAAATTTCCCAATAATCTTTATGCGACAAACTACGATAGTCTCATGTACAACCCGTTCGACACTTATCTTGCATCTGGAGTTCCACACCAGGACATGATTGGTACGCCTATAGTAGGCACCAACCAGGAAATGTCTCCTGTGCAACCCATGGCTCGGCAACAAATGATATTCTATCCTGGGGCTACAAATCCTGCTAATATGACCGTGCCACCGCCTGGCCAAAGTGATCAAATGCGCTCGCAACCTCAAGGGGCCCCTGGTGCACCTCAGATGCATCAGATGACCCAACAGCAATTCCTTGAGCAGCAACAGCGACTCTTACGACAACAGCAACAGCAACAGCAACCTCCACCCCCGCCTCCACAAGTTCAGCAGAGGCCGCAGCAGCAGCCCGCGTCTTCACAGCAAATATCACAAATCCCGCCATACATTGCTCAGCAAATTATTGCTCAGGGGCAGCAGTGGAATTATTTGGGTGGCTCCGCTAACGGAGGAAATGGTGCTGCCACCGGAATGCCCATGGTATTCCCACATATGGTGGTGAATAGAGGTGTTCCACCCCCTCAACAACGAGCCGTTGCGGGTCGTCAAAACAGTAACGGCCCTCAGATGACGGTGCAGCAGCACATACCTCCTCAGGGACCCCGGCCGGCAGCGTTCCAACAAGCAGTTGCACCCCCGATCCCGCAAACACCATCATCGGCTGCTTCGAATCGAATTGTCAAGAAAAAGTCTACTTCGCGTCTGCAAAAGGGCAAGCCCAAACCGGACCAAATTGTATTACCTGAACAATGGGTTCTTCAGCAAGTGACGCAACCTCCGCTGCCCAATGCACAGCCATCAGCTCCGCAATTCCAGCAAATCCAATTTGTCAACTCACAGGCGCCGTCGTCACTTCCAATTCAGCAACAACAAGCACAAGCTCGCGCACAAGCACAAGCGCAGGCACAAGCCGAAGCCCAAGCCCAAGCTCAAGTACAGGCCCGAATACAGGCTCAAGCACAAGCTCAAGCACAAGCTCAAGCACAAGCGCGAGCCCACACACAAGCCCAAGCTCAAGCCCAAGCTCAAGCTCAAGCTCAAGCTCAAGGACAAGCCCCAGCCCAAACACAAGCACTAGCATCTGGTGGTGTCCAAAAACAAGCGCGTGCTCAGGCCCAACAAGGGGGACCTGGTTCTCAGCCGGTTGCTCGAAGACAATCCCAGACACAGCCACGTATGGTCCAACAGCAGCCTCCGCATGTGGCACCGTCTCAACAGCAACCGTTTGCCACGCCAGTGCGCGCCAATGGTAATGAGCCTACATCATCGCCGACGACTATAGTTATGACTGAGTGGCCAGCCACGCAAGCTCGAGATAAACAGAGAGCAGCTGCACAGATTTCGTCTCCCACTCCGGCAACCCGTACGCATAGTATGCCTCTAAAGGCAACCATAAT
>JAJLWU010000657.1:0-26023 GCA_030570855.1 Tardiomyces digboiensis | reverse complement strand
TGCTCTCGTCAGGCTGCAATGCCTCACGCTTAGCCGAAGACATGTCCATACCAGCCTTCTCCAACAGGTCATCTGTCAAAAGGCTCGGCTGCTCCTTGTTGGGCTTGTCAGCGGAGCCCATAGCAGAGTCTGCTTGGTTCTTGATTGGATCAGTGGACTTGTCACGACGCCCATTCGCAAACGATCTCTGCGCAGTCTGCATCATTGCAGGCCGAATTGGCGCTGCACGAGGTGCCGCCAATTGTACTACAGCCGTTCGCAGACCTCCCAAAGTTCTGAAAGCCCGCATTGTGTATCGATCCATATAGATTTTTCAGTTGGCCTTGTATGAGCTCGTCGTCGACTGACCAGACAAATGTGCAGACCATTCTGGAATTGTTGCCTTGGCAACACATACGACCTCTCAGGTTCTCTAAAGTTTCTGGCCAATTGTATGGTAGCCAGCAAAAGGATTTGCTGAAATTGGTTGACTATTGCACTTAATATATACGCCTTACAAGCTGTCTGGAAAAGTCCTCAAAAACAAGAAGCAACGGTGCCCGCTATACTTTGAGCATATCCCTGCATATGTTACCCGGACTTGATCTCACGACCACCGACACTCTCGAACAGATGGCACCGCACGGTCCATTTTGCTCATAGATTTGATTTGAAAGGACGAGGCGAATATATAATGGGGGCGGAGACGTCGAGAATTGCGGATTCTCTCACAGAAGAGAGTAACTGTATGTATTTCCAGGTTGCTGTGTTCTACGGTTGTGTTGGGCAAATCAATCTCGAATGACATGACGAAAAGTTAAGCAAGCTATAATACAATGGCACCGATGGACTATAAGGATGGCTTATATTGACGTCAGTTGACCGTGAGGAAGTGGATCGACTACTCAAGAGGTTCATCAAGTTAGACAAGGATTCGAGCGGGACGATTGAACGGGACGAGTTCCTTGCGATCCCGGCGATTTCGGCAAACCCCTTGGCATCTCGGTTGATTGAAATCTTTGATGAAGACGGAGATGGGCATATTGATTTTGGCGAATTCATTAGCGGGTTATCGGCGTTTTCTTCTAAAGGAAATAAGGAACAAAAGTTGCGGTTTGCGTTCAAGGTTTATGATATTGATCGTGACGGGTATTTGTCAAATGGAGAGCTATTTCTAGTGCTCAAGATGATGGTAGGATCCAACTTAAAGGACGCGCAGCTGCAGCAGATTGTTGATAAAACCATCATGGAGGCGGACAAAGATGGCGATGGGAAGCTATCATTCGCAGAGTTTACTGATCTTGTGCAGACGACAGATATTTCCCAGTCATTGACGCTCGACTTGTTCTAAAATCAATGACCCGGCTATCTGTTGTGCCAGCGTAGCCCGTCAATCTTTGCCTAATGACAACAATGGTGAATCTGCCATATGCTCCTCCTTCAGTTGCATTAACACCATTGCATTACTTTAAATGGCTAGATTCTGCCTTGAGCGCACGCACCATAGCTGGGTATGGACGGACACTCGTAAAAAAAATCGGCTGCGCTGCTGCTTAATACGGAGCAATGGTGAGTCCACTACGATGGAGAGCGAGCGTGGAACAGAATAACTTTTTTGTATCTTGGAACAAACGAGAATTGCTGAGATCTGCGCTTGTTGGCCTGAGCCCCGTCTTATATATCCGGCAGTGGGGTAGCTCTCACAGTCCCGGCTTATTCAAGGTGTGCCGACAGCCGACAGTACGGCAGAAGCCGGGTGCTGCCGCACAGAATTGACGCATTTAGATGCACATGAATAAAAAAATACAAGGGGGAGTTACAGTTGGCAGTGAGTGGTTTGGCACTGCTTTATGCGAATTGAGAGTCTCATGACGCTCTCATCGCGTTGATGCAAATACTCTTCAGTACTTTATGCAGCCGCCTGTATAATTGCATCGTTTCGTCGTCATGTTTACCATGCCCAATAATCTTATTCGTGTTTGCTTCTGAGAGTCCCAGCGGATAGGCGAGACAGTATCTGGCTAGACGAGTACGAAATTGTTACGGCAAATGCAAGGGTCGTTCGGCGTGCATTACACATGTTCGGAGAGGGACTAGCGATACTGGGAGTCCGTTTAGCAGCACGGTGATGCAAGCGGGGACTGACCGTGCAGGTGTTTCCTCATAGGGGTGTCATCGAGGAGATCAAACTTCTGCTGAGACAGTCTATTTTATTGTGCCGCCATGGAAAGAGGCCTCAGCTTATAAGAAAATAAGAACTGCAGTGAATGCTTTTTTTGGTTTCAGTGAAATCAGCAAGGAATTCCGCAACATGGGGCATGCCCCACTTCATGAGGTGGGGCCCTTCGTGATGCCATGACCTTATTCAGCTACGTGAATCCTGGCGATGCCAAATCTGAACTTAAAGATGGAGACCATTTAACAAGAGCACCTGAGACGGCAAGGGTGCGCAGTATATGTGCCAACCAACCCACCTCGTGGCTTCTACTACTGCATGCCCACCGCAGCGAGAGAGTTGACGTGCATTCCAAGAACAGCATGCAGAGACCCATACTATACACGAGCATTCCTCCTTTCGACTAGATCGCCTATTTGAATACAAGACAACAAGCTCGGAGTAAATTCCCGTCTGATTTATCATCGGTTGCAAACATTGCCTCTTACCTTGCATGCAAGCAGGGCTTTGAAGCGGGAGGGGCAGCAGCAGGGGTTGTACGGTAGGAAGATACTCGGATCGGCTTTGACATGCGTGGCAATGACACAACTCCGACCGTTGACGTTTTCACCGAATTATGGCGTCGCCCCTTGTGCGTCTAGCCGTCTTAAAGAGCAGCGTTTGCCGGTTCTTACAGCCAGAGTAATGATGGTGAATGCGATTAACTCTTACCAAGGGGCAAGTATTCGAAGCACATTCGAAGCACGTCTCAGAGGATCTCGTGGTTTGCGACAGTGGCTCAGTGAACACGGCGCAGAGCTAGTGTACGGGCCGCATGTACCTGCAGACAAGCGCGCGTAGCCCATGTACGGCGGGATAAGCATGTTTCTAAAAACGTTAGACTGGATTCCCGCGTCAGGTGAATGTCAAGGACGTAAGCTCCAACAGCGGCAGTGATGGAGCACGTAGGGAGCACGAGGGTCCAACTAATGCGGGTTTTCGCGCAGTCTGCGCAACACTCTAGTCCCTTTATAAGCATGGGGCTCGGCCGCTTGCATCATTTGAGGCGCCTTCACAGGAGCGACACCTCACAAGAAGAGGACGTCTTATATAGCTGTGAACATTTTCAGTCATGTTGGTCGAGCATCAAATGGACGTTGGTCGCAACCGGCCCCATTCTAGAACGAGCGTGGGGACAAGTGGGGTTAAAGCTGGAGGTGGAGGTACGAGAGCATTTGCAGGTGGCAGTAGCGGGGTCCGTCGGAGAGGTTTGAGGTTACCAGAACCTCTGTGTGTAGATCAGCCGGAATCGTTTAAATTGCAGAAGTTTTCGGGAGGGCGGATCACCCCACTGACGGCGACCACGCCATCGGTGGCCATTTTTGGCCGGGACAACTATCGACTGTTGCTGGCTACGCCACCATCCACACATCTTTTCTTCGAGCTCACGCCTGCCACACCAGTGCTACGAGTAGCTATGTCACCAAGAACCGCGACACATCCTAGCAAGAAAGAGGTACCTGGCTCTGCACTCAAGCGAGAAGCTACTGATGAGCAGCTGACGTCCGCCAGTGGAATTGTGGCCGCCATACCAGGTCCAAAAGCAGTCGATGAGAAAGCAGAGGTCCATGATATAACAATTGACAAGGTGGTGCTAGCCGTTGAGTCGGTCGTTGCAGCAGAAGTCGCGGATGCATTGGAAGAGACAACAATATCAGTGGTTGCACCCGACACGGAAGGTAGATTGGACAAGAAACCAGATGCACATCAAGCCATACCAATGACGGAAGCCGACGAGACCCAAGTCCAAGAATCGGTAACAGCAGAAGATCCGGCTTCGTCCACAGAGATGACCTTCTCGTCTGATATGTACATTGAAGCCGTCGACGGTAAGCGTCCCATAAAGGACTGGGAGAATGGTACCGGGTCCAACAATCCAGAGGGTGAAGAAACAATCACAACCGTGACAATCAACCCTTCAGTTTTTATAAACGACTCGAATGGATATCTTTTTGCATCTACAGACCTTGACCTTGCACAGCCAGGACTGTACTCATTCAAGGTCGATGGATCTTTGAAACAACCTTACAAAATTGAGTCCAGTACGCGAGACGAATTGCCCAGTGCGATACCACTAGAACTAACTCACAACGGAAGCAGGTTTCCATTGGCACCCGCGTTTGCGTTTAACGCTTGGGCAACAGACGAGATAACGGTATTTCCAGTGCCGAGCCAACAACCATCCACTGAAAGCGACCAAAAGCCACTGGGGGGTGACATATTGGGAAAGAATCGTATACTCCACATTGAAATACCCGAGAGACTCCCTGACATATGCGAAAGCAGATCCACGACCCCAGAAGCAGTGCGGGAAGCTATTCGTCATGACTTTCTCAAATCGTCAATTCCCCTCGTCAATGTGTCGAATCTGGACTATCGGCGGTTTTCTATTCCTTGTAGCTCTGACAGATCCGTGGACGACTTAATGTCTGTTGACTACGATGACGACACTGATAACGAGCATGAAGAGGTTGATCCGGACTACGAAATCCGAGAAAGGCAAACGCGCCGAAAGCGGAGTACACAATATACAGGGCCACCGCGTAAGCCGGGCCCACGCCCCAAAGTGTATCACGGGCTTGGGAGCCCAATTGATGGAACTGTATTAAATTTCGAGTCGCTCGAGAAGGAGCTTCTGGCCGGATCTAGTCGTCGTCTCCATTCGTCCAACAAGAAGAAAAAGGGTCTCTATGGTTGCCGGCACTGCGAATTGAAATTCACTACCTTATTTAACTTTGCAAAACACATGGATGAATTCAATATTCGTCGGCCGTTTCTGTGCAGTGACAAAACGTGCCCGTGGTCGGTCATTGGCTTTCTCAAGCGCAGCGAGTGGGCCCGACACCACCGGAACCAACACGCAGGGCACCCAGCATTCGAATGTCCACTTTGCACGCGAGAATTCCAGCGTGAGGACTCGCTCAAGCGACATGTTAGGCTAGTACATGCGAACCCACCCGGAGAAAAGTCATCGTCGCAAAACGCCGACTCAAAGCGGACAGTCGCTGGAACATCAGATGACCCAAGTTCCAGCGACAATACAAGTCCGGTTCGCAAAAAGACTCGTAAGAAGAAGAAGTCTTTGAAAGTACAAACAAAAAAGAATACAACGGGGCAGGCTCATGCGAGGTCGGACGACACTGGCGGCGCCTTAGGAGATGATTCGTCATGCTAGATCCTGCCTTTTTGTTTACCATGATCCGTAATAATCTGAAATTTCCGCGTACCTGGACTGTTATGGACAAAATATACGTCACAGCATACCTCACTCTATGTTTGCCTCTTTCGCCAACAGCATGCGCAAAAGCACAGAGAGCGTTTAACTACATGGCTCTCTCATGACTCATGTCCGGCACTCGATGGTGGGCGGTATCCAACCTCAAATTAACCGCACGTGTAATGTAGCAGCAGTGTAGCACAGAGTAAAGCGTAAAACAATAGCAAGGACCACCAGCAAACACTCTATCACAATCCGGCGCCCATTAAGATCGTCCTTGTGGCTGTTGCTCACAACTGGTCACACGCAAATAAGTTATGCACGGCCCGGCCCCAGCACCTGCATCGTCAACTGTAGGAGCTTGACACTGGAGACTTTGGGGGCAACGTTTAATATTTAAGCTGGACATCTGCTCGATACAGATCACAATTTCCACAAACTCACCACTCGCAACTGCACTCTATGGGGCGGCCATTAGTGGAGTTTCGCTCTCGTCGCAGTAACTATACCGGGGCTACTTCGCACTTGTCGCAAAGATCTCTCGAAGCCACTCACCTTGCAAGTGACCCTCTCTATACCTGTTATATTGTTCTCGCCCATGAGCTGAATAATCTGCATCATTTTCGCACTGCTGTCGAACTGGATCTTCGTATGCTCTACAGAAAGCACCGTACGTTTAATCACGTAAATGGGGAATCGCTCACCGTCAGCGACGTATCAAGCGGCCGCTAACAACAGAAACAGAACTGAGGAATCGCATTATTGCTGCCTATGAGGCAGATTTGAGCGAAACGGTTTCTACCATGAAACAGCTGACAAAGATCATTTCTGACCTGGGTGACCTTATGCGTGATTCTCCATCGCAGTTTCACCGAGCTAACACGGCCCTGTAGACTATAATTAATGCCATACTTGATTCATCCTTCCATCGCAACCTTGCCTCTCAACGCCCACTGCTCTCAACCGCGCAGCGTTTGCCACGGGGGTCTGGGGGCCAGTCCCCAGCAAGTACCACCTGCTATAAAGTCCATTGGACTCATTACACGAGCATTGATTGCTCATGGCTGTAGCTAGAGCTGTGAACAGTGCAAGCCCCCATACATTGCGTCGATATGCAAGATCATTGTGTGCATATCGCCGTTCATGTGGATACTAGTCCCGAGGCAGGGGCGTTGTAGTGGTGTGGAAATACACCAGTTAAAACATGGCAGGAACTGGGACAACGTCGTCGCTGCAGCTAATTGATGAGGAAAAGAAGTTTCATGGGGGCATTAACAGATACTTTGAGCAGGTAGACCTACTCAACAATGGGCTTAACTACCACGTGGTGTCTGTGTTCGGATCGCAAAGCACGGGCAAGTCGACTCTGCTCAACGCTCTGTTTGGTACTCGATTCCAGGTAATGGACGAGACCCGGAGAAGCCAGACTACCAAGGGTATATGGATGGCGCGTGCAGCCATGACGGTCGACGCGGAACCGCTCAAGAAGGACGATGATAACGGCGACGGGTCATCTGAAGGGTCCGGCGGATCAGATTCTTTTCTGGACGTGGTTCCTACGAACCAGAACGTTGTTGTTTTGGATGTGGAAGGAACTGATGGTCGCGAGCGCGGCGAGGATCAGGACTTTGAGCGCAAGGCGGCTTTGTTTGCGTTGGCAACGAGCGAAGTGCTAATTGTAAATATGTGGGAGAACCAAGTTGGCCTTTACCAGGGTGCCAACATGGGATTACTGCGAACTGTGTTTGAGGTAAATTTGTCGTTGTTTCAGACCTCGGGCAAGGCCCCGAGGTCAATGATTCTGTTCGTCATCCGTGACCACTTGGGACATACGCCGTTGTCAAACTTGTCTACGACGCTGCTCGAAGATCTCAATAAACACTGGGCGAGTATTTCGAAGCCGACGCCGGAACTCGAACAGTCCAAAATCAGCGACTTCTTCGACATTGAGTTCTACGCGCTGCCTCACAAGTTACTGATGCAGGACAAGTTTGACCAGGATGTTGCGTCGCTCGCCCAACGATTCACCAACTCACACACTGATGGATACGTGTTTCACAAAGAGTATCATCGTCATGTGCCGATTGATGGATGGGGCATGTACGCTGAGCAGATCTGGGAGCAGATTGAAGAGAACAAGGACCTTGATTTGCCGACACAACAGATCCTAGTTGCGCGGTTCCGCTGTGAGGAGATTGCAGCACAGGCGTTTGCTGATTTTGAGAATGGCCTAGGTGCTATTTCTGCAAACCATCCTCTGGGAGGTAGCAAGGTGGTGGATGGCTTTGGTGCCAAGATCAAGCCACTGCGCGAACGCGCGCTCGCCGAGTATGATGCTCAAGCATCGAGATATAACCAGCGCGAGTATCGGGAGAAGCGAATTGCACTGCGCGACCGTATTGACGGCCGTGTAAAGGTGCTGCACAAGGCACAGCTTGTGGCCCTTCACAAGGATGCCATTGCCACATTCAATGCTTCCGTAGAAAATGCGGCCGGCAATACAGCTATGAAGTTTGGCGACTGCCTTGACGCGGCTAAAGGTGCCGCAATGTTGCGGTTCACTGATGGTGCAGACGAGGCTTCGTCTATCGATCCCGAGGTCTATTCACACGGAGTAGAGGCCGAGGAGCTTTCGGGGGCACTCGAAGACGCAGTAGAAGGCAAACGAGCAGAGGAGATAGCGCGTCTAATTTCGCGTATCTCCAAGAAAATCACCCGCGTTATAACGTCCAACCTCGACACATATTTCGCTCCGCCGACTGAAAACACTTGGGAGCGAGTGCGAGACTTTATCGATGACACCATCTCAAGTGCATTGCAGCCATATGCAGACGGTAGGGACTTTGGTGTGGGTGCATCCGAGGCGGAAAATCTCAAGGGTGCTCAAGCGGTGCGTGCGGGCGCGTGGGCAGCGCTCGACACAAAGCTTCACGACGTTTGCCGGGAGGACAATGTTTTGCTTCGGCTGCGTGAGGCTTTTGAGGAGGAATTTCGTTATGATAAAAACAAGGTCCCAATTGTATGGAAGGCGACCGATGATATTGAGGGTCCGTACGTGGAATCCCGCGACCGTACCCTTAAGCTACTTCCTATATTTGCAAGGGCCCGTCTGCCCTCTGGTGACCTCCTAACTCCGGATGTGTCACTTGCCGACGAAGAGGACCACGAATTTTGGGAGCGCATCCCTGAGGCCAAGGTCCAAGATATTGGAGCGCGCTTTAAGCAGCAGGCTGCGGCCATGTTTGTAGATGCTAAGCGCTCGGCCGCGTCAAGTGCCACCCATGTTCCATTCTTTATTTACATTATTATCGTCGTTCTTGGCTGGAACGAATTCATGGCCGTGCTCCGCAATCCTTGTAAGTATATTACCTGGATGAGAAGTCGCCGGAACCAGAACTAACCGCAGTTCTTATTTTGTTTGTGCTTATGGTTGTTGGAAGTGGGTACGTAACTTATTCGCTGAATATGTGGGGCCCTATATTGAGCGTTTCACAAGCCATGTATGCTCGCGCTTTGGAGATTGCGAAACAAAAACTCCGCGAAGCTCTTGAAGTCCCCGAGGGCTCCAAGGTTCCCATTGCGATACCTGGCGAATCTTTGGGCGAGTATAGCATACCAGGCGAAGCCATTCCTCTGCAAGATTTGTCAACGCCCGAAAAGCCAGAGTCTGACAAAGCTACATTATAGTCACCGGCTCTGTGGTCTTGATTTTGGATGTATTTACATGTAACTTAACAAATATGTGAACTTGTTCAAATTTACCCGGAGATCACCACAAGCACGGCTGAAGATCTTTCATCGGTTCGCAGTTCGAGGTCGAAGTTGACTAATCGGTATCTCGCGCAGAGCGTAACAAAACTATAGTGCTCACGAGTCCCGGTGACATGCTGTATCATGTTCGCTTCTTCAAGGTACCGCGAGTTGTGACGCGCAATGGAAAGACCGAAATCAATGCAGTTGGCACCATAACTAATGATTTAGGCGATGTGACGTTTTTCGGCGACGTTGACCTCCGAGTAGAAGTAGGTAACGTGACCAGGGTGCTGAAATGGAAAAGTGGGGTTCGGAGCATAGAAATGAAGGTCGAAATTGCTGCGAAAAAACTAGGACCCCACAGACTTCACGTATGTGCGATTGAGGGGTCTGCCACTGATCCGCTGAATGAGCAACCCGAGTTTCTCGGAGTAGCGAGTGAAGTGTTTTCTTCAAGTATAGAATGCGAAAAGTATGCCATTCGATCGTTTCCCGAACTTGAGATACTAGAAGAAACCGGAAATCATATCGAGAGGCACTTGTGGGATGCTGGAATATCTACCTGTCGGTTTTTATACGACGACGGAGCAGTGGCACTACGCGAATCGCCAAAACGAGTTATAGAGCTTGGAACTGGATGCGGACTTGTAGGACTGACACTCAAGGTTATGTATCCCGATGCCAACGTGGTATTGACAGACTTGGGCGAGGCACAAGACATATGCGAGCGGAATATTTCTCGCAATAGTTCCAAGTGCTCGTTTCAAGAATTTGACTGGGACGATCTGGTTTCCGCTCCAAAAGGACATTGGGACCTGGTTGCTGTTACCGACTGTACATATAACCCTTCGGCATACCCTGCACTGCTGAATGCACTGAAAGCCGTAACTAGAGCAGGGACACAAATTTTACTGGCACACAAATACCGCGACTCGTCGGAGCGAGAGTTTTTTACACTGTTTTGCGAGTCTCCACTGTACAAGGTGGAACAAGACACCACGCTAAATTACTTCTCGCAGCCAGTGCGCGTTATAATCGCCAGGAGACGGTAGGTATTGACAAAAAACAAACATCACTATTAGCAGCATACTTGACATAAACCTCACACTTTTTGGCCAATTCTTTCAACCGGAACTTGGAATCTGTTAGGACGAGCTAATAAGGAGGAGGCGGGCTCCCATACTGTAGGACCACGCAATACACGCTACCACAAGCACAAGCAAAGCAAAATTATCACAGGCTATGCGAGGATGAGTTAGTATGGACGACTAGTCGCGTGGTGGCACTCCGCATGGGGCTCCGTATGGTGGCACTTTCAACGTAACCGGATGGCTGTGGACAAAAGCCGCCTACCGCGCGCGTGTGCCACCTCAATGATCAAAATCCGCATCAATATCATAGGCAAAAGAATTAACCGACCAATAATCAAGCGCCGAACCAGATGCAACAAATAGTCCTCCTCCTCTCGTCCAGTGAAGCGCTTTCACCGTCCGACCATAGTTACAACGGGACAAAGGGCCCTGTAGCTCTTCACCCGTGTATGTAGCAAACATCTTGACAGCACCTGTCGTTGATGCAATGGCAAATGATGACATGTCTTCACCTTTGAATGACAGTCCATGACGAATGGTATGCGGGTTCACATAGCCGCCATAGGTCACGACCGGTACGGTGTTCGGTAGCCAGGACGACCGTGGGGGACCAGGGAACTTGGGTTCCCGAGCAAACCGCAGGTCGTACAGAGCCAAAGTGTCCTCCATACCACTAACTACGACATAGCGGCCACCAGGAAGAGCCTTAATATGAGTCACAGTGGACCCATGACAAAACTTTGCAACCGGAGTGGCGGGACGCCCCGGTGGGCCTTGAGATGGAACACGTGGATCAAATTGCAAGACGTTCCCTGAACGACAACCCAGTGCAAACCTGCCAGTACGGGCATCGAGAAACTCGGTCGCAAACACATCCGAAGTGGTTGTAAACGGAGCCTGGTGACCCTGGCAACCCTCGTGTGCTTCGAGCAGAAATGCACTCTCACTGGCGCCGGCACACACAAGCGGCTGGTGCCGGCCCCGCTCGACAATAGCACTACACCAGACCGATTGTCCCCTTGGCTCAAACAGTGTCGTAAACGGTGTCAATCCGCCGTCGCTGGTATCGTCTCCACTACCCTCACGGCCCAGTGACAAAAGACATATGGACCCGGATACTCCAGCGCCCCCAAGGGCCGTCGACACTATATAGTTATCCGACATGGATAGCGATGTCAGCAGTGAGCCTTCGGGGTGAACCCACCGTTCATCATGTGGCGCGTGTGCACTTAAAATGTGGCCATTTAGCAACATATGCGAACACGGTGAAATATCTCTTCCAAAATGTGTCCCTAGAACCAGCTCCTCATGCTCCTCATCCCATAGCAGGCACTCGACAAAATCACCGACTTCCAAATCCAGTTCCCAGCTTTCCTGCCTTGTAACAGACATGGCCTCCCAATGTGCCATGCTCCTACGACTGTATCGACGTTCCAATGCGGATCCGAGCATTCCTTGCTTGAAATTCAAGGTCTGCCGTCTGACTATTTGCTGTTCATCCAAGGCCCCGCCAGCCTCGCGGCCAACCCCACCTGTCTGTCCCCATTTCACACGATATCCTCTCTCGATTCGTTGCTCCTGTTCTCGACGTTGTACTTGACTCAGAGAAGAGGTGCTATACTGCTCCATGGCGCTAGAGCCGCCAGCCCGTCCAGAACTGGTTATCGCGAAGTACCGGCCTCTGGATGCATCGTAGTAGAACCCAGGAATCTGTGCCGGCTGCTCCGTGAGCGGCATTCCGTTATAGTCCTTTGACGCTGGTTGACAGCGACAAACGTTTGTTGGACCTCAAGCACAGTTCAGTTGATGGCGGATTAATGGGTATTTTTGCCGGGACTGTCACAGTACGAAGTCTTTTGTCAGCCGTACAGCACTTTATTAGGGTTCATTAACCAACGCGAACCCGCATACTTATTTTGTATGGCGTGCTGACTGCGGATTCTAGTAGATATGCGGTTGCATGAGGATTTATAAACCGCGGCTAGTCCATGGCAAGCCGGAAACAACAAAGGGTAGTAGCAACGGACACGATTTGCGGCGGGTCGCCGAGAATCCGAAATTTAACCGGCGCCAGACAAAGCAAGCGTTATTCATTACCGCTGCTCAAGATACAAGATGTGAATAAGATAAACAGGTAGTTAATTTCTGGTATCTTGGGTTTAACGTTTACTACACCAGGCGGAAGGGCGATCGTGCATCGGTAATTAAATCGACACAATGTCATACCTCCAAGCCCACCATACTCGTTTGACTCACAAGCGCTATCAAATGGGTAGTGAGTTGACATTTGACGGTGCTGATTGCCTGGTATAGTACCGGGTATGTAGCTACGGTGAAGGCAATGGCTGTGCCGACATAGGCACACCGCATGGATCCGTTTAACGGACATTTCCGCACGGTCATCCGCCAACCCTCTACCAATACTTCTCCTAGCTACAGGTGTTTGGGTTAGCGTCGCTCGCAGTTGAGTCAGTCATTAGCGCAACGTTTCATACAAAAGGCAGCTCGACCATGGCTGTTTTTGTTACGGTCCGTATCGGCGAGCCGACGTGCAGGTTAATGCAACCTAGCCAGCCGCGCGATCTTATCGGAGATTGCCACAACGTCTGCGGCGCCAGCGGCATCGTAAGTCACTTCGGATGAGCCTGGTGATATCCGAGCTCTGAGGTGCAACCACGGGATATCAACTAGCATCGGAGGATCAAAGTGGTTGCAACGATACAGACTGGTGTGTCACGGCAGAGGGGGGGGGACGGTTATAGGGTGCTTTTACGCGGTAACCTGTTGACTGCTAAATAAATGCGGGCTTAGCTCTCCTTGTGTTGGGGTTGGTGTAGATGTATCATTGTTAGCCTGCGTTACTCGCCACCCAGTCATCTTGCCTCATAGCACGTGGAAGACTTGTTATTGATTCATAATAACGTATACATATTTCTGCCGTCGATAAGGAACCCTTGCCTGCCAAAAAATTCGTATCGATCATTGCGTGGCCTCGCAAAATTCCAGAGCAAAAAAAAGCCATGGGTAGATACAGTGTCAAGCGATACAAAACCAAGCGGTTTGTCAAGGATTTGGACCAAATTCTGAACGATGATTTGGGGAGTGAGAAGAGCATTTTGAGTCTTCAACAACAGGAGCTCGATGAGACTAAACCCGGTTTGGGACAGTTTTACTGTCTTCCATGTGCCAAGTATTTTGAAAACGAAAAAGCTTTGACACATCACCAGCGTGGAAAAGTGCACAAGCGTCGACTAAAAGTGATAAAACAAGGCCCCTATACTGTTGAGGAGGCAGATATGGCGGCCGGACACAGTGTCCAAAAGTTCCTCAACAAGAAACAAAAGCAGGAATCTATTACAGCTGAGCCTATAGTGTCTCAAATTTTGACACGACCACCTCAGGAAAATGAAGACATAAAGGACGCAGCCCAAGTGTCTGAGATGCAGGTCGAGGCTATTGTCCCTGATACCACTACTAACTTGGACGAGCAGCGACCGTCTCCAGTCGCACAAGTTCCGGAGATTGAGATATGAGATTGCACTTTACACTATTCACATTATGACCAGCCTATATACGCGGGCACATTATGATTGTGTGCTACTATTTATTCTTAGAGTAGCTCTGCCATGACCCAATAGAAAAACGTCCCTAGTTCGAGTCCATTGCGCTCTTCTTCTTTGAGGTACAAGAAATCTAAAACTCTCCAAAGCTGGAATGACCTGTTGTCATTGCATGCTTTGAGGCTTCTTTTTCACCTTGGAGCCGACTGCCACAGACATTGCACTTGAGAGCAAATGTCGCAGTGTCGGTATAGTAGTGCTGGCCCTTGAGCTTCTTGCCAAGTTTCGCCAACGCGTCCCGTGCTGCTAGACCTCGCTCGTCAATCTCAAACACGGTGACATCGAATTCGCCTGTCTCCACACCAACAGGTGCCAGTGCAACCGCGTCATAATGAATACCAGAATAAACGACAGCCGCAAAGCTGTTTTGGCCCGGATTAAACTCATCGATCCGGCTAGTGGAAACGTCCAATGATAATATCGTAACACCAAAGTACTTTGCCAAGATATTCAGCTCGATCGCTCCTCCCCAGCTGTTCTCTCGTAGAATCCATTCAATGTACTCATTGCGCTTTTTGCCCAGAATCGCGTCATTATATTCTACAGGGTCCTCCCTTATGCTTTTCGCCACAATCTGTCGCAGCTCAAACATGGAGTCTACATCACGCATCAAGGCGTATCCTACAGCCCGGAATAGGCATGAATTATCGTCCTCCATGATTCTCAGCTTCAATACAGTATCTCTATCGACAACAACCGAAGCTTTGTCCTCTTTCGGTTTGCTGTCACCAATCTACTGTTAAAAAAGCGGCTAGTCATGCGTTAATGAAACTTACCTGTACAGTGGATCTTGGATCTTGTATGGCATCACTTGGCGGCGCAGACTGTGCGCTGGTAATCCCTCCTACAACCAGCTGGTCGCCCGATCTAATTCCAACTTTCCCTAATATTACATCCGGGCTATCAAGAGGAACCGGCTTTGGAGGATAGCCCCCCTTGACAGAGGCAAACGATCCAACCTTGTCAGTAATCGCACAGATCAAGTCACCCACCGTCAACGCACTGTCATCCTTTGCGTCCAGATTAATCACCTCGGTTGAATCAGGTAATCTAAGTTTTAATCGCATGTTCCACTTGCTTTTGACGGAATTGACAGCTAAAAGAACGAACGCTGTTTTGCCACTGGGTGTGAAGGTTTCGCTATTAGTGATGCATTGGATCCAAAAAGGTCACACACAGCGACACACCCCGCAAATTGCGATCCAGCCGCTGTTCATAAGACACCAATGCTAGCGGCGAGCTATCAACACTTTGACGTTTGCTCACAGAGCTTGTGAGCAGAAATGTAACTGCGTGCGCCCTTTCTACCAGTCGCACCTTGGTGGACGCCAAATTGCATGTTCGCATGACATATGCGGCCAATGACGACACGTGACAGCCGTACTACCCGGTTGCCCCTCCACGCAAGTCGCTAGTTTCAAAGTTCTAGTGTATCAACCATCGTGGCAAGCAGATATACCCGTATATGAGCTTAGTATAAGAGTTGACGGTGCTTTGGAGGTTTTACACGAGTTTATAGATGACTCGCAAGCCCCGGTCGATAGCGACGCTCGCGGAGGTAGCTAATGGCTACGAACTTGATGTACGTTTGCCATTCCGGCGCTTAGTGATCTCTGTGAACAATCTGCTACGACAGGCAGACCAATACAAGCTTGAAGATGATATTGAGGAAGCATATGTTCTTTA
Organism: Tardiomyces digboiensis; assembly: GCA_030570855.1. Taxonomy (NCBI): domain Eukaryota; kingdom Fungi; phylum Ascomycota; class Dipodascomycetes; order Dipodascales; family Trichomonascaceae; genus Tardiomyces; species Tardiomyces digboiensis. The sequence goes on along the minus strand of JAJLWU010000657.1, from coordinate 10,462 downwards.
TCTTCGGTTCTCCAAGTATGTCGCTGCAGGAATTAACGTTTGGTTTTTTTTTTTGAGTCTTCAGGTTGGAGCCTTTTTGACCTAGCCTCTAGTACACTAACCAGAATTTACTAACATTAGTCTCGTCCTAAAATTACGGGAGCATGCCGACTTTAACCCCCACCTGGCTGCTTACAAAACCATTTTTCGAAGTGTAAGTGAGAGTCGCATATACTTTGGAGCACATTAATAGGGCGTCCCCAGTAGAGCGGCGTATATTTTATATCTAGCAAAAATGCACTAACACCAGCTGAACCGCGTCCTTGATGAGCTAGAGAATCTCAAGGAGCGAATCAACAAAGACATCGACCAATACAACCAGCGAAAGGCATTTCTAAAGCGAATTGCCGCTCAAAAAAGAGCTGAATTGAACGCGAGAACTGATCTAGATCTTCCGCCAGTGCCACTGCCCAAAGACGAAAAGTTCTTAACTTCAGCTACGTCTATAAGTTCATCGACAAACGATCTACTAGATAGCTCGTATCTGAACGAGCTAGCACGACTCAAGAGACTCCGCCAGCCTGAGAACGGCCCAAAAGAATACTTGACACTGGATATTGGGGATGTCACATCGTTCAAGAACTTTGAATACCCGTCATATCCTGGTTCGATCGAGAGCACACCGACGCCGACATTAGAAAAGGAAGTAGGAATATCCGTGTCAGAGGCTCTACCGCCTCCTCTGCCAGAGAAGCAACGAGTCAAAAATGATGCGAAAATCGAACACAAGACTCGCATGTACACCGAAGGTGGTGAGCCACTTCGCACAACATTTTTACCAGGTCAGCTACGCGAGCGGTTTCTAAGAATTGCAGAGCCAAATACCAGGGCAAACCTTGAGACATGCGGTATTCTGTGCGGAAAACTCAACCGAAATGCTTTCTTTATAACGCACCTTGTCATTCCGCACCAGATATCGACATCTGATACCTGCACAACCACCAATGAGGAACTGTTGTTTGACTTTGTCGATAAAAATGATCTATTTATTCTTGGATGGATTCACACACACCCCACCCAATCGTGCTTCCTTTCGTCGATAGACCTTCACACTCAAAGCTCGTATCAGATTATGCTGCCCGAAGCGGTCGCCATAGTGTGTGCACCACAGCATGAACGGTCGTGGGGAGTCTTCCGCCTCACCAATCCACCCGGTATTGATATCATTAAGAGTTGCCCACATTCGCTGTCGTTCCATCCTCACAACGAAGCAAATCTCTACAAAACAGCATATTTGCCCGGTCACATTCTCATCAAGGACAGTCTTCCTTTTCAACTGGAGGACCTTCGTAACAAGTGATAGTTTGTATTGTTCAATGACAGAACCGTAATATATATAATACATGAGAGACCCCAAATGCGACAGCAATGGGCTACCATAAAAATGACTGTCTGTGTAAACAAATTTGCAGCAGCACGGCGATTACGGCTGTATTCAACCAGACCATCCGAGTTTGGCGAGGTCTGCACGCACGCTATTCTCGGTAGAGATCTTCTGGACTTGCGTGTCCTCCAGTTTGTCACCATTGGCTTGTCGAACCTTGAGGTCCTCGATTGCACGAAGCTTCTTAAGAAGACCACGAATCTTCTTCTCCTCTGGGGTAGATCCTGTAGGACCAGCGCCGGCACCCTGGGCTGTAGGAGTTCCCTCGCGAGAAGCCTCAGTTCCAGAGTTGGTAGCATTGTCGGCTCGAGAAGTTGCGGAATTCTCCTTCTTTTTCTTACGCTTCTCAGCAGACTTGGAAAGAGCCGGCTGAGCAGGAGCTGCACCAGGAGGAAGACGGACGGTAATACCCGACGAAGGAGCTCCAACGGCATGCATGGCTGCTCGCTGGAAAAGCGACGTCGGGGCAGCAGCGTCTCCGTTACCACGAGCGTGAGGAGGACGATACGCACCTGAAGGTTTGGTGGCTGCAGGCGCCTGGGTCTGGCCGTTTGCCACAACTGACTCGTGTGGCTCCGGAGCGGGTGTGCCCGCTCTTAGCGGGAATGACTCGACACTCTGTGGACGCCAAGAAGCAGCAAACAGCTCGTCATGTTCCCGCTGATATACAAGTTTTCCAGTGTAATGCCAGATTTTGACACCATTGTCTACGCGAAGACGAGGCGACGTTGTAGCAGTCAGAATGAAGCAGCCATCGGGCGACCACTCGCATGCAGATGTGTTAGCAGCCTCAATGGTCGCGACCAGCGCAAACTTCTTCTGGCGATCATAAATGTTCATAGTTCCCTGGAGATTACCAAAACCGCCAACGGCAATAAAGCGAGCATGAGGCGAGAACATGATAGTGTTACGCGGCGCAAGGGGCAGCGAATGAATTTCATTGCCGCGTGAATCGAAAATCGTCGTCTTTGCAGGCATAAATCCGTACACGACCCCGAACTCACGGGAGTCCGGTGACCACGCAAAGTCGTGAATTGTCCCTTCGCGATTAAGCTGGATGCGCGAGTCGTACGACCCTGCAATTCCGAGAAGGTACAAGTTGGTCTCGCCGTAATAGGAGCGACCAGAATGATCGACATCAGTCGAGGTCAAAACTAGGAGAGCAGTGCCGAGCTTATTCCACTTCATCTGAACCTTTTCGGCTTTGAAGAATGTCTTTTGTGACACTGGCTGCGCAAACGATGGGATCTGGTAGACGCGGACGCAACCAGGCTTGCCTTTCTTTTCTGGAATATACACTGCGATCGAATAGTTCTGGCCGGGGCTCATGCTAAACTGTGAAATTCCGTCTTCAATCTGCAATTTCGATGTAGGGGTACAAAGGTTCTTCGCGTCGTAAAACTGTATGAGACCGGGAGACACCTGGCGAGCAGCGTATTTCTCGTCGAAGCTGTACTGCAACGACCACGCACCCTGACTCTTCTGATTGAACTCGTCAATCATCTCACCACTTCGAATGTTCCAAACTCGGAGATTTGGCAAAAAGTTGCCGCTCTCCTCGTCCTTTTTTGGGCGCTCCCACGTGAGCAAATACGTACCCTTGGGAGAGAAGCCGATTTCAATCGCGTCCTTGACGTCCAACGTCTGGATCACCTCCTGAGAGTCCGGATTCAAAATACGCACACATCCTGCGTTCGCGACGGCAAACAGCGAGCCATCGTCGCAGTATACAGCAGCTCGAATGTTTCCGCTCGTCCTAATGTTAGTACCCGAGTAGTTAGATTCCGTTGCTCTTTTTGAGAATTGCCGAGCCTTTATGCTATTAAAGCCAGATCGAACAATAGTTCATATCCTATGTCGCTGCTCGTGCTTTGACCTATGATCCGGCCAGCAATCGAGAACAAATCAAGCGGTTTAACTCAATGCCAATCCTACAGCATTAAATAAGCTTAATAACTTACGCTTCAAGCCTTGTAAGCTGGCCAAAGCCAGGGGCGCCCGAATCGAGGCCCACAGACTTCGCCAAGCGGCCTGCAAGTTAGCATCAAAAATTCAGCTTCCATATCTATACAAAATTCAAATATCACTCAATACCACATACTGAAATACTGGGTAGCTGGCTCCATCACACTCAAGTCTGTCCTCAAAAGACTCGCTGGCCGTGGACTTAAAACTGAAAAGTTCACCTCACCAGATTGCATCGAGAGCCCACACGCAGGTAGGGTAAAGCATCGTTGCACATCCAGCGCCGTAGCCACGTCTGGCATCTCATTGCCTGATTCACTCAATCAAACGGTGCAAATGAATGAATATTTGTAACTTGTACAAGGCCTACAGCCGTTTTGCTCCGCTATAACACTACTAGAGTTCAAAAAATGCAATGTTGTATTCAATTATCAAGGCGGTTCTTTCTCTCATGGCGAGCATTTGTGAACGATATAGAATAGCAAGTAAGCATTGCTCATGAGAACCTGTCTTGCCGTAGTTTTTGTAACCATCGAGTCATCAAAATGGTACCACTGATGTGAGTAACAATCCACAAATGTAGCGTTAACATAAATACGTGGAGAACGGCTCGTATATGAGCTGACCATCTAGCCTTATAACTAGCTCCACTCAACGCGACTGACTGTACTTACCACTCCAGTGCGGTCTTTCATCATACACGTATAGTGGCCAGTATCTAAATTTCCCTGGTGGCAGACAACACCAAACAATTCGTATATGAGTGGCACTTTTTGATCGCCACTTGTATATTTGGCCATGTCAATAAACAACGGAAACTTGACCTGTGTTTCTATCTTTGCGCTTGTGCCAAAGTGTTCAAATCGCTGTTGTTAATACTTCCAGATACAACGCTACTAATCAGCGCGATAGCGAACCACCAAATTTGCACAGAGTAGCAACTTTTGCTTTCTGGCACTAGCTCAACGAACAACACTTACCTTGAGCTGGATCGAGAGAACGACGGGCATCTGCTTAATAAAGAGTTGCTTATGGGCAATCTGAGACTCCTGGCAAACATTGCAGTAATACTTTGAGTCCAATTTTTCAGAGGATGTGAAGCGATCAAGACAGGTTTCAAGGACAGTAACTGGATGCACATCCACCTTTGAATTATTCACCTGCTTCCGACTTTTAATTTCAAGTGAAATATCCATCATAGGATCAACTGTCGAAGTAGTGCTATCGCACGCTGTACATCGGATGCGACTTTCTAGCAGTCCTGAAAACGACCGATGGGTCACGCAGTCACACTCTCGGCTACTGTCTTCACCATAGCATCCCATGTCGCGCAACATGTTTTCATAAGCCGGCGTGTGATAATGACATCGATGAAACTCATTCAATATGAACTGGAAAAATTCGTGAGCGTCCTGTTCCGAGGCACCGGCTAGCGTTTTTCTCAGCATATATGACGCCGTCAATACCGGAGCTATTCCATATCCACGAATGTTATTTGAATTGAAAAAGTCTGCAAAGATTTGATCAACGCAACACGCCAAACAATTTTCAAAAGTACATTGGGTACGATCATGCCCTCCAGACAAGAAAAAGTTTCGCACAATAGGGTTATGAATGAATGACTGAAGAATCACAGACATGAAGCACGTGGCGCCCATATTATAAAATCCTCGAAGACCAGTGGTAGCTTGAAAACTGGGGTTGACGCCCACAACGCCGTTTCCGACTCTCGACTTGGGAAGAATCCCGCCTCGCGCAAACTGGTGTAACTTTCTAACTCGTGCTTTTTCAAACGTCTCATTGTAGACAAAGTCTCCACATGCGTGACAATAGAGAGTACCGCCACTATCTAGCATCACTGAAAGATAATGTCCAGTCATCATTCCATGAGGCTTTCTGCTGTGCGTGAGACATCCAGCGAAGCTGCATTCAAGGCACACCGAGACCGAGTCGGCACTCCCACACACGCTGCATATTTTGCTAAACAATTTCCCAGGATATGCCTTTCCATTTTGTTCTGGTCTCGGCTTTACGTCTTGCGTGCTAGTCAGAGCCAGTCGTACACCAAGTTCATATGCTTTAATGATCTCTTTTTCCTTTGCCTCTAGCACCTTCACACAGTGTGGGCATTCATAGTTTCTTCTAGTGTCCACCACTCCATTCTTCATCGTCTACGCCCTCCACTGTCCTTTTCCTTGCTCGCTCTGTCTGTGCCTGTTTCTGATTCAACTTAAAGCTCGAATGCGGCGACAGCACGGCTGAGCGCTGATTCAGGGCCTGCTCAACTAGAGCCAAACCATTCGCATATTATGCTTGCTCAGGCCAGTATTTTTTGTTTTCTTTGCTGGTAGCCTTTATTTAGCCCCGTCTTCCATGATCACAGCATTGTATTGTATAATATATATAGATATCTTTATTGAGTAGTCGGCATGAACTTGGGCCAATGCTCTCCTCAAAACAGAGACCCGAGACTCCATGCCGCTGGTGGGGAGGGGGGGGGGTGTGGTGTGTGTGACAAGTCCTCAAGTGCGATTACGCGATTGTCGAATAGTTTGATAGTACAGGAGTCGTTGTGAGAACCGTTGACGGCAAGTGTGGGTTCTCCGAGCCCGTATCGTTATTGTAACCTGGCGGCCATACTGGTTGGATAAGACCGTTGGCAAAGGACGGAAGCTCCGAAGTTAGGGTCTCAGTAGCAGAGGCCATCAAGTGTCCAATAATCGCTGGAACCGCCAATAGTACAACGAACAGGACAAGGATGGCAAAGTACAGAGTGGCGTACTTGCGAACCATGCGTTTACGAAGCTTGGCCTGCTTGAGTGAGAAAATGGGGGGTCGGATCTGTCGTGATGGGCGGAGCCAGAACAGCATCATCGAGTGCCAGCGGTCAATCATGGGGATTGCAAGCACTGGGAGCTGAAGGAACAAGAGGAAGTGGCACAGAATAAAGTCTCCTCCAAACATCATGGACTCAACAATCTTGCAGACGAATTCACGAGAAGGCTGAGTAAATGCCATCCATCCAAGACCAGCACCATACCACTTTCCAGACCACCAAGCACGATTAGCTTGGTCGTGCTTGAACTCACGGGTTAGCATCAGGGCAACCATGAGCTTAAGAATAAACCTTTGCACGGCAATGACAGTAATCATTCCAAGAAGAGCATTGCGGAACACCCATCCCTGCATGAACCACATAACTTCAAAGAAAACAATCTGGATCACGACGGCTATTCCGTGGGCAACACCAGCCATAGCAGACGCAGTGCGTTTGCAGCAAACACCAAGAACTGGGCCCATGCAGCATGACATGAAAAAGATGACAAGAAGGGCACCAGCGTTGATGACAATGGGACCAAGAGCAATAATGACCAGACGGAGAACCGAGTTGACCGGCTTAGCATTGGTGTCCCAAGTCATACCATTCTGAGAGTTGATGAAAGTGTAAGGAACAAATGATGCAGCAGCAACAAATCCAGGAATGATGAACTCGGTGAAGATGATATTACCAAATCCAGCACGCGCAACATCACCCGCCGACTTTTCAGAGACGTCGCCCAGCAGCTTGCGCTTGAAACCAGTTACGCGAGTGCGACTCAGACGAACATAGCCGATCCACGAGTTTCGATGGAACTTAGAGTTACCACGCGACAGCCATCGGATGAAGTCACGGTAGTCAATGAAGAAATCGGTCCAAGCAAACTGATGCGGGTTGAACAAGAATGGAGAAATGATCATGGCGCTCAACATGACGTAGAACCACAGGAGAGCAGGTTGCCACATGGCAATAGTACCAAAGATGAGCATCATGATGGAACGAGCACCCAAGTAGATAGCATCGCCAGCAAATCGTGAGTAAAGGACAGAGAATGGGATACGGGCAGTGGCAACACCACGGCCAGTGGCGATATATCGAGCCCCACCAAAGGCGAGATCTTGCAAAAGCGAGTTAGCATAGATGAGACACACAAACACCTCGAAGAATGGCGACAGTGAAGCAAAATGCTTGGTGAAACGAGTGGCGGCTCTCCACACGCCCTTCTCAGTCAATTCCTGGACCACAAGCGGAATGAACGAAATGAAGAACACAATGAAAATCGACAAGACGCAGTGAGTAACCCAGTTAATAACTGGCTGAAGCATGTAGCAGCCAACAGGAATCTGCAGGTTGTAGATGGGCGCGTTCTTGTCGTAGTAGCAAACAATTGACTCGTGAGCGAGGGAACCAATGTTAAGCAAGCACAACATAAAGAGTTGGACTGACACAATGATGAACAAGTTATTAATGTGGAAACCAGGATGGGCATAGAAGAACGACAAGAAACGATCAATCGGCAATTGGGTACCAAGGTAGTAGTACTCACGCGACAGAATCTGTTCACCCATACCAGTGCCAATCTTGGTTGTGAAGTTGAGAATCGAGCCAAAACCAAGGTCTCGTCCCTTACCGCACTGATAATACTCACAGTGCTTAATACGACCTCCACGCATGATAGCGTTCATACCGGCATAAATATCTTCGTTAAGGTGGAGACCCTTTTGAGCCTTTGAAACACCTCCACGAGTGGTCATGAAGATACCGTTGAGGAAATCAGGATGACCATAGTGCAATTTACCACCAATCTGAGCAAGCGTTCGGGCAAACAGAGTACCAAATGTTTGTTCCTTACCGGCTGCAACATCGCCAAGGACACCGACGTTCTCCGAGAAAATGTACTCACGAGCACCAAGAATGGCAACGGGGTAGTTATTCTCTGGCGGAGGAACACCCGGGGTGTAAGGATTAACAGACTCGACATTGAGCTCTTCAAACTCTGCAAGTACGGATCGGATCTTGAGACACTCCTCGAGATAGTTGTCCTGGTTGGCATCGATGAGCTGAATATACTCTCCACGGTAGAAAATAAGGGCATGGTTCTGGTTATCCGACTTACCGTCACCAAGAATCGGGTTGCCCGAAAGCTGAACACGGAACTTGGGACGACGACGCCCATTCTCCATGATCTCACAGTGGCCATCAATAAGCGCAGAGTAGAGTCGAGGCTCGTCACCCTCATTGAGCGGAGGCTCTTCATCAAGATAGGCGATCTGAAGGTCAGGGTAGGCGCGGAGAAGGAACTCGGTGTTTTCAAGTTCATCTGGGCGGAACTTTGTCAGACGCTGCATAGACACAACAAACTTGAACTTGCGGCGAGCCATACGCTCGAGCTCCTGTTCGAGCTTAGCGGTGTTGCCACCGAACATCTGGACGACCTCGGGGTTCTCAACGCGGTACAGAAGCTTAATGGCACGAGAGTAGTTCATGAAACCAGAAACGGTACGGTACAAAGTTTGGGAACGAAGCGAAGCCCAAATACGAGTTCGCAGCGTATATTCGGGAGCCGCAGACTTGAAACCGATGCAGTAGAAAGGCAGGTCATCGATCTGGGCTTTTGCAGCATCCTTTTCCTCCTCCTTCTCTAGATTGTCTGCAGAACCGTTGGCAAACTGAGTCTCCTCAGCAAGAATCTTGGTGTCCTTGACAAAGCAGTCCCATTCAACGGGGTGAAGCTGCTTGAGGTACTCGAGAAGAGTGACACGAGTGTACTGGTCGTCCTCACGAATAATCTCACGAAGAGAAAGCAGGATCTTTTCGGAGTAGTGGGGAACAAGCACAGTAAATGTGGGCATGTTGTCGACCGGTAGAGGCTCAGGCATTGGAGTAGAAAGCGATTGGGCAAAGAATGAGATACGGCGCTCTGCCTCTGAATTCTTAGGGAAGCACTCCGAGTCCAGAGAGTTATCATCCTGGGAAATGAAGAAAGTAGGAGCTCTGAGGGTACGCTTGCCCTCAACCTCTGAAGGAACTTGGTGATAAAGCAGCTTCTGGACATGGTCAATGGCAAGCAAGTGCTCACGGTACATGGAGATGACAATGGCGTTCCAAATCTGCGAAATAAGAACCTTTGGCTTGTACTTGATCTCCATATCGGTAGTGGCAAGGATCTTTGAGTAGATACGCTTTGGAAGACGCGAGAAGATGTTACGCCACGGCGTCCAAATTGAGATACCCAAATAAAAGGAGCGGCCAACCGAAAACACACAGTTGCAGATAATGTACCACAGGTAAGTATCAAGGAAGAAAAGAACAAGGTCGGTGAGGTACATGATACCAAGAGTGATTCGAGCCTGTTGTTGGCAAAGTTTGGCACCAAACCACACCTCGCCAATGCAACGAGTCATTGTCATGATGGAGAGGTCGCGAATGGGGTCACGAATAGACAAAGTCAGGAAGAAGTAGGATTCTGAAAACTTTGCCGCAAACACAACAACCCACAGCAGATACGACATCCACATATCGATACCAAACAGTTTTGGGAACGAGGCGGTGAAAGTCTGAGATGCAACATAACGGCGGGTCTTTTTGTTGAGATAGCTTCCAAATAGACCACCAAGTGGCATGATGGCGAAGAAAAGGAAGGTGACCACGGCAATAAAGAACGCAACCACAGAGACAATATGAGCGGATTTCGAATAGCGATCGATGCCGACATAACCAAATACATAGACACCAGGAGCCAAGTTAAGGAGGAAAATGAGAATGAGGAAAACCAATCGGCGAGTGAGATGCTGAGCTCCAGCCCATCTTCTGGGCACAAACGCCCATTCCGAGAGAGTAGCAATAATCTGAATCAAAGAAGCAACGACACCACCAAGAGCAACCGCTTGCCAGCGCGATGCGGCAAGAGGCTGATTGTTGAGGAGCTGGACGTAGTTGTAGGTGTAAAGCGTGGGAGAGTTGTAGGCAGTGTAAAACCAATAGCCAGTGATGTGGATAATCCAAATACGGTTGAAGTTAACGGCCAAATGAAACCACGAACGGGTCTCCTTGTACGTCTTGAAGAAGACCTTGTTCCAAGGGATCTCGCCCAATTTGAAATAACGATCGGTCGGGGGAATATCCACCAACCGGGTACCGTCTTCAAAAGTGATGCGCTCAATACCCTCTGGGTACCAGAAAAGCTGATTAATATCATCGTAACCAATGACGCGGTTGTGGTCACGCTCACGTTTGATGTATTTGCCGTCAAGAAT
>JAJLWU010000656.1:0-26169 GCA_030570855.1 Tardiomyces digboiensis | reverse complement strand
TGCTCTCGTCAGGCTGCAATGCCTCACGCTTAGCCGAAGACATGTCCATACCAGCCTTCTCCAACAGGTCATCTGTCAAAAGGCTCGGCTGCTCCTTGTTGGGCTTGTCAGCGGAGCCCTTAACAGAGTCTGCTTGGTTCTTGATTGGATCAGTGGACTTGTCACGACGCCCATTCGCAAAGGATCTCTGCACAGTCTGCATCATTGCAGGCCGAATTGGCGCTGCACGAGGTGCCGCAAATTGTACTGCGGCCGTTCGCAGACCTCCCAAAGTTCTGAAAGCCCGCATTTTGTATCGACCCGTATAGATTTTTCAGTTGGCCTTGTATCAGCTCGTCGTCGACTGACCAGACAAATGTGCACACCATTCTGGAATTGTTGCCAAGGCAACAAATACGACATCTCAGGTTCTTTGTAGTTTCTGGCCAATTGTGTTGAAGCTAGCAAAAGGATTTGCTGAAATTGGTCGACTATTGCACTTAATATATACGTCTTACAAGCTGTCTAGAAAAGTCGTCAAAAACGAAGAGCAACGATGCCCCACTATACATTGAGCATGTCTTTGCATATGTTACCCGGGCTTGATCTCACGACCACCGACATTCGCACGGTCCATTTTGCACATAGATTTGATTAGAAAGGACGAGGCGAATATATAATGGGGGCGGAGACGTCGAGAATTGCGGATTCTCTCACAGAAGAGAGTAACTGTATGTATTGCCAGGTTACGGTGCTCTATTAGCGCGTTCGTTGTAGTGACTGTGTTGGGCAAATCAATCTCGAATAACATAAGCAATCTATATGGCACCGATGGACTACAAGGATGGCTCATACTGACGTCAGTTGACCGTGAGGAAGTAGATCGACTACTCAAGAGGTTTCTCAAGTTAGACAAGGATTCGAGCGGGACAATTGAACGGGACGAGTTCCTGGCAATCCCGGCGATTTCGGCAAACCCCTTGGCATGTCGGTTGATTGAAATCTTTGATGAAGATGGAGATGGACATATTGATTTTGGCGAGTTCATTAGCGGGCTATCAGCGTTTTCTTCTAAAGGAAATAAGGAACAAAAGTTGCGGTTTGCGTTCAAGGTGTATGATATTGATCGTGATGGGTATTTGTCAAACGGAGAGCTGTTTCTAGTGCTCAAGATGATGGTAGGATCCAACCTAAAGGACGCGCAGCTGCAGCAGATTGTTGATAAAACCATCATGGAAGCAGACAAAGATCGCGATGGGAAACTATCATTTGAAGAGTTTACTGATCTTGTGCAGACGACAGATATTTCCCAGTCATTGACGCTCGACTTGTTCTAAAATCAATGACCCGGCTCCCTGTTGTGCCAGCTTAGCGCGCCAATCTTTGCCTAATGACAACAATGGTGAATCTGCCATATGCTCCTCCTTCAGTTGCATTAATACCATTGCATTACTTTAAATGGCAAGATTCTGCCTTGCGCACGCACCATAGCCGGGTATGGACGGACACTCGTGAAAAAGATCGGGTGCGCTGCTGTTTTAATAGGGAGCAGTGGTGAGTCCACTACGATAGGGAGCGAGCGTGGAACAGAATAACTGTTTGTATTTGGAACAAACGAGAATTGCTGAGCTCTGCGCTTGTTGACCTGAGCCCGGTCTTATGTAGCCGGCAGTTGAGGGTAGCTCTCACAGTCCCGGCTTACTCAAGGCGTGCCGACAGCCGATAGTACGGCAGCGGCCGGGTGCTGCCGCACAGAAATGACGCATTTTAGATGCACATTAATAAAAATACAAGGGGAAGTTACAGTTGGCACTGAGTGGTTTTTTCACTGCTTTAGGCGAATTGAGAGTTTCATGACGCTCTCACCGCGTTGATGCAAATACTCTTCAGTACTTTATGCAGCCGTCTGTATAACTGCATCGCTCCGTCATGTTTACTACTATGAGTAAAGTGCCCGATAAGCTAATCTTATTTGCGTTTGCTTCTGAGAGTCTCAGCGGACAGGCGAGTCAATATCTGGCGAGCACGAAATTGTTATAAATGCAAGGGTTGGGCGTGCATTGCACACATACACGGAGAGGTACTAGCGATACTGAGAGTCCGTTTAGCAGCACAGTGATGCAGGCGGGGATTGACCGTGCAGGTGTTTCCCCATTGGGGTGTCATCGAGGAGGTCAAACTTCTGCTGAGACAGTCTATTTATTGTACCGCCCTAGAAAGCGGCCCTCAGCTTTTAAGAGAAATAAGAACTGCAGTGAGGTTTCAGTGGAATCAGCAAGGAATTCCGCAACATGGCGCGTACCCCACCTCATGAGAGGCGCAAAGGTGGGGCCCCTCGTGATGTCATGGCCTTATTCAGCTACACCAATCCTGACGATGCCAGATCAGAAATTAAAGGTGGACACCATCTGACAAGAGCACCTGAGACGGCAAGGGTGCGCAGTATATGTGCCATCCTACCACCTCGTGGCTTCTACTGCTGCATGCCCACCGCAGCGAGGGAGTTAACGTGCATTCCAAGAACAGCGTGCAGATATCCATACTATACACGAGCAGTCCTCCTTTCCACTAGATCGCCTATTTCAATACAAGACAAAAAGTTCAGAGTAGATTGGCGTCTGTTTCATCATCGGTTGCAAACACTTCCTCTCGCTTTGCATGCAAGCAGGGCTCTGAAGCGGGAGGGGCAGCAGCAGGGGTTGTACGGTAAGGAGATACTCGGAGTCGGCTTTGACATGCATGGCAATGACACAACTCCGACCGTAGACGTTTTCGTCGCCTTGTGCGTCTAGCCGTCTTAAACAGCAGCGAATGCCGGTTCTTACAGTCAAGCAATGACGGTGAATACGATTGACTCTTGCCAAAGGTCAAGTATTTGAAACACATTCAAAGCACGTCTCAGAGGATCTCGTGGTTTGCGACAGTGGCTCTGTGAATATGGCAAAGAGCTAATGTACGGGTCGCATGTACCTGCAGAGAGTGCACATAACACATGTACGGCGGGATAAGCATGTTCCTAAAAACGTTAGACTGAATTTCCGCGTCAGGTGAATATCAAGGACGTAAGCTCCAACAGCGACAAAGATGGAGCACTTGGGTACCATGAGGGTCCAGCTAATGCGGGTCTTGCCGCAGTCTGCGCAACGCTCTAGTCCCTTTATAAGCATGGGGCTCGGCGGTTGCATCATTTGAGGCGCCTTCACGGAGCGACACCTCACTAGAAAAGGACGTCTTATATTGCTGTGAACAACATTTCAGTCATGCTGGTCGAGCATCAAATGGACGTTGGCCGCAACCGGCCCCATTCTAGAACGAGCGTGGGGACGGCCGGGGTTAAATCTGGAGGTGGAGGTACAAGAGCATTTGCAGGTGGCAGTAGTGGGGTCCGTCGGAGAGCCTTGAGGTTACCAGAACCTCTGTGTGTAGACCAGCCCGAATCGTTTAAATTGCAGAAGTTTTCAGGAGGGCGGATCACCCCATTGACGGCGACTACGCCATCGGTGGCCATTTTTGGCCGGGACAACTATCGACTGTTGTTGGCTACGCCACCATCCACACATCTTTTCTTCGAGCTCACGCCTGCCACACCAGTGCTACGAGTAGCTATGTCACCAAGAACCACGACACATCCTAGCAAGAAAGAGGCACCCGGTTGTGCGCTCAAGCGAGAAGCCACTGATGAGCATCTGACACCCGCCAGTGGGCTTGTGGCCGCCACACCAGATCCAAAAACAGTCGATGTAAAAGCTGAGGTCCATGACTTAACAATTGACAAGGTTGTGCTAGCCGTTGAGTCGGTGGTTGCAGAAGAAGTTGTTGACGCTTTGGCATTGACAACATCGGTGGTTGTACCTGACACAGATGGTAGATTGGAGAAGAAACCAGCTGCACATGATGCCGTACCAATGGCGGCAGCCAACGAGACCCAAGGACTTCAAGTCCAAGAATCGGTAACAGCAGAAAATCCGGCTTTGTCTACAGAGATGACCTTCTCGTCTGATATGTACATTGAAGCCGTCGACGGTAAGCGTCCCATAAAGGACTGGGAGAATGGTAGCGAGTCCAACAATCCAGAGGGTGAGGAAACAATCACAACCGTGACAATCAACCCTTCAGTATTTATAAACGACTCGAATGGATATCTTTTTGCATCTACGGACCTTGACCTAGCGCAGCCAGGACTGTACTCATTCAAGGTCGACGGATCTATGAAACAACCTTACCAAATCGAGTCCAGTACGCGAGATGAACTGCCCAGTGCGATACCACTAGAACTTACTCACAATGGAAGCAGGTTTCCACTGGCACCAGCGTTTGCGTTTAACGCTTGGGCCACAGATGAGATAACGGTATTTCCAGTGCCGAGCCAACAACCATCCACCGAAAGCGACCAAAAGCCCCTGGGGGGTGACATATTGGGAAAGAATCGTATACTCCACATTGAAATTCCCGAGAGACTCCCTGACATACGCGAAAGCAGATCCACTACCCCAGAAGCAGTGCGGGAAGCTATTCGCCATGACTTTCTCAAATCCTCAATTCCCCTCTCCAATGAGTCGAATCGGGACTGTCGGCGGTTTTCTATTTCTTGCAGCTCGGACAGATTCGTGGAAGACTTAATGTCTATTGACTACAATGACGACACCGATAACGAGCATGAAGAGGTTGATCCGGACTACGAAATCCGAGAAAGGCAAACGCGCCGAAAGCGGAGTACACAATATACAGGACCACCGCGTAAGCCGGGCCCACGGCCCAAAGTATATCATGGGCTTGGGAGCCCAATTGATGGCACTATATTAAATTTCGAGTCGCTCGAGAAGGAGCTTCTGGCCGGATCTTGTCGTCGTCTCCACTCATCCAA
The DNA here is from genome assembly GCA_030570855.1 of Tardiomyces digboiensis. Classification (NCBI taxonomy): domain Eukaryota; kingdom Fungi; phylum Ascomycota; class Dipodascomycetes; order Dipodascales; family Trichomonascaceae; genus Tardiomyces; species Tardiomyces digboiensis. Next base: position 21,326 of record JAJLWU010000656.1, on the reverse strand, counting down.
CAAGAAGAAAAAGGGCCTCTATGGTTGCCGGCACTGCGGATTGAAATTCACTACGTTATTTAACTTTGCAAAACACATGGATGAATTCAATATTCGTCGGCCATTTCTGTGCAGTGATAAAACGTGCCCGTGGTCGGTCATTGGCTTTCTCAAGCGCAGTGAGTGGGCTCGACACCACCGGAACCAACATTCAGGGCACCCAGCTTTTGAATGTCCACTTTGCACGCGAGAATTCCAGCGTGAGGACTCGCTCAAGCGACATGTTAGGCTCGTACATGCGAACCCACCCGGAGAAAAGTCATCGACACAACACGCCGACTCAAAGCGGAGAGTCGCTGCAACATCGGATGACCCAAGTTCCAGCGACAATACAAGTCCGGTTCGCAAAAAGACTCGTAAGAAAAGTCTTTGAAAGTTCAAACAAAAAAGCATACAAGGGGGCAGGCTCCTGCGAGGTCGGACGACACTCGCGGCGACTTAGGAGATGATTCGTCATGCTAGCTCCTACCTTTTTGTTTACCATGATCTGTAATAATCTGAAATTCCCCCAGTACTGGACTGCTTTCCTATGACATACGAGATGGACAAGAGCAACATCATGACACTAGCAGAAAATATACGTCACAGCATATCTCACTCTATGTTTGGCTCTTTCGCCAACAACATGGGCAAAAGCACCGAGAGCGTTTATAACTACGTGGCTCTCTCTTGACTCGTTTCCGGCACTCGATACCGTCTAGTAAGACTTGTGGTGGGCGGTCCCACAACCTCAAAATAACCGCACGTGCATTGGAGCAGCAGTGTAACAAAGAGTAAAGCGTAAAACAGCAGCAAGGACCACTAGCAAACAGTCTATCACAATCCGGAACCCATTAAGATCGTCCTTGTGGCTGTTGCTCACAACTGGTCACGCGCAAATAAGTTATGCATGGCCCGGCCCCTGCACCTGCAGAGCGCGGCCATGGTGCATCGTCAACAGTAGGAGCTTGACACTGGAGGCTTTGAAGGCAACGCTTAATATTTAAGCTGGAGATCGGCCAGACACAAGGTCACAATTTCCACAAACAGTTGGTTGCTATTTCACCACTCAACCCAACACCATCACAACGCTCTATGGGGCGGCCATTAGTGGAGTTTCGCTCTCGTCGCAGTAACTATACTGGGGCTACTGCGCACTTGTCGCAAAGATCTCTCGAGGCCACACACTTTGCAAGTGACCCTCTGTATACCTGTTATATTGTTCTAGCCCATGAGCTGAATAATCTGCATCATTTTCGCACTGCTGTGGAACTGGATCTCCGCGCGCTCTACAGAAAGCACGGTACGTTTAATCACGTAAATGGGGAATTGTTCACCGTCAGCGACATACCAAGCGGCCGCTAACAACAGAAACAGAACTGAGGAATCGCGTTATTGCTGCTTATGAGGCAGATTTGAGTGAAATGGTTTCTACCATGAAACAGCTGACAAAGATCATTTCTGACCTGTGTGACCTTATGCGTGATTCGCCATCGCAATTTCACCGAGCTAACACGGCCCTGTAATCTATAATGCCATACTTGAATCATCCGTCCATCACAACCTTGCCTTGATACGCCCACTGCTTTCAACCGCGCAGCGGTTGCCACGGGGGTCTGGGGGCCAGCCCCCAGCAAGTCCCACCTGGTATAATGTCCATTGTGCTCATTACACTGGCACGAGCATTCACTGATTACTATGGCTGTAGCGAGAACTGTGAACAATGCAAGCCCCACACGTTGCGTCGATATACAAGATCATTGTGTGCATATCGCCGTTCATGTGGATACTAGTCCCGAGGAAGGGGCGTTGTAGTGGTGTGGAAATACACCAGTCAAAACATGGCAGGCAATGGGACAACGTCGTCGCTGCAGCTAATTGATGAGGAAAAGAAGTTTCATGGGGGCATTAACAGATACTTTGAGCAGGTAGACCTACTCAACAATGGGCTTAACTACCACGTGGTGTCTGTGTTCGGATCGCAAAGCACGGGCAAGTCGACTCTGCTCAACGCCCTGTTTGGTACTCGGTTTCAGGTGATGGACGAGACCCGGAGAAGCCAGACTACCAAGGGTATATGGATGGCGCGTGCAGCCATGACGGTCGACGCGGAACCGCTCAAGAAGGACGATGATGGCGGCGACGGGTCATCTGAAGGGTCCGGCGGGTCAGATTCTTTTCTGGACGTGGTTCCTACGAACCAGAACGTTGTTGTTTTGGATGTGGAAGGAACTGATGGTCGTGAGCGCGGCGAGGATCAGGACTTTGAGCGCAAGGCCGCTTTGTTTGCGTTGGCAACGAGCGAAGTGCTAATTGTAAATATGTGGGAGAACCAAGTTGGCCTTTACCAGGGCGCCAACATGGGATTACTGCGTACTGTGTTTGAGGTAAATTTGTCGTTGTTTCAGACCTCGGGCAAGGCCCCGAGGTCAATGATTCTGTTTGTCATCCGTGACCACTTGGGACATACGCCGTTGTCAAACTTGTCTACTACGCTGCTCGAAGATCTCAATAAACACTGGGCGAGTATTTCGAAGCCGACGCCGGAACTCGAACAGTCCAAAATCAGCGACTTCTTTGACATTGAGTTCTACGCGCTGCCTCACAAGTTACTGATGCAGGACAAGTTTGACCAGGACGTTGCGTCGCTTGCCCAACGATTCACCAACTCGCACACTGATGGATACGTGTTTCACAAAGAGTATCATCGCCATGTTCCGATTGATGGATGGGGCATGTACGCTGAGCAGATCTGGGAGCAGATTGAAGAGAACAAGGACCTTGATTTGCCGACACAACAGATCCTGGTTGCGCGGTTCCGCTGTGAGGAGATTGCAGCACAGGCGTTTGCTGATTTTGAGAATGGCCTAGGTGCTATTTCTGCAAACCATCCTCTGGGAGGCAGCAAGGTGGTTGATGGCTTTGGTGCCAAGATCAAGCCGCTGCGCGAACGCGCGCTCGCCGAGTATGATGCTCAAGCATCGAGATATAATCAGCGCGAGTATCGGGAGAAGCGAATTGCGCTGCGCGACCGTATTGACGGCCGTGTAAAGGTGCTGCACAAGGCACAGCTTGTGGCCCTTCACAAGGATGCTATTGCCACATTCAATGTTTCCGTGGACAAGGCGACTGGCAATACAGCTATGAAGTTTGGTGACTGCCTTGACGCGGCTAAAGGTGCCGCAATGTTGCGGTTCACTGATGGTGCAAACGAGGCTTCGTCTATCGACCCCGAGGTCTATTCACACGGAGTCGAGGCTGAGGAGCTTTCGGGGGCACTCGAAGACGCAGTAGAAGGCAAACGAGCAGAGGAGATAGCACGTCTAATTTCGCGTATCTCCAAGAAAATCACCCGCGTTATAACGTCCAACCTCGACACATATTTCGCTCCGCCGACTGAAAACACTTGGGAGCGAGTGGGAGACTTTATCGATGACACCATCTCAAGTGCATTGCAGCCATATGGAGATGGTAGGGACTTTGGTGTGGGTGCATCCGAGGCGGAAAATCTCAAGGGTGCTCAAGCGGTGCGTGCGGGTGCGTGGACAGCGCTCGACACAAAGCTTCACGACGTTTGCCGGGAGGACAATGTTTTGCTTCGGCTGCGTGAGGCATTTGAGGAGGACTTTCGTTATGATAAAAACAAGGTCCCAATTGTATGGAAGGCGACCGATGATATTGAGGGTCCGTACGTGGAATCCCGCGACCGTACCCTTAAGCTACTTCCTATATTTGCAACAGCCCGTCTGCCCTCTGGTGACCTCCTAACTCCAGATGTGTCACTTGCCGATGAAGAGGACCACGACTTTTGGGAGCGCATCCCTGAGGCCAAGGTCCAAGATATTGGAGCGCGCTTTAAGCAGCAGGCTGCGGCCATGTTTGTAGATGCTAAGCGCTCGGCCGCGTCAAGTGCCACCCATGTTCCATTCTTTATTTACATTATTATCGTCGTCCTTGGCTGGAACGAATTCATGGCTGTGCTTCGCAATCCTTGTGAGTATATTACCTTGATGAGAAGTCATCGGAACCAGAACTAACCGCAGTCCTAATTTTGTTTGTGCTTATGGTTGTTGGAAGTGGGTACGTGACGTATTCGCTGAATATGTGGGGCCCTATATTGAGCGTTTCACAAGCAATGTATGCTCGCGCTTTGGAGATTGCTAAACAAAAACTCCGCGAAGCTCTTGAAGTCCCCGAGGGCTCCAAGGTTCCCATTGCGATACCTGGCGAGTCTGTGGGCGAGTATAGCATACCAGGCGAAGCCATTCCTCTGCAAGATTTGTCAACACCCGAAAAGCCCTCTACTGTTGAACAAGAGTCTGACAAAGCTACATTATAGTCACCGGCTCTGCGGTCTTGATTTTGTGTGTATTTGCATTTAATTAACAAATATGTGAACTTGTTTCAAATTTACCCGGAGATCACCACGCGCACGGCTGAATATCTTTCATCGGTTAGCAGTTCGAGGTCGAAGCCGACTACTCGGTATCTCGCACGGAGCGTAAAAAAACTATAGTGCTCACGAGTCTCTGTGACATGCTGTATCATGTTCGCTTCTTCAAGGTACCGCGAGTTGTGACGCGCAATGGAAAGACCGAGATCAATGCAGTTGGCACCATAACAAATGATTTAGGCGATGTGACGTTTTTCGGAGACGTTGACCTCCGAGTAAAAGTAGGTGACGTGACAAGGGTGCTGAAATGGAAAAGTGGGGTTCGGAGCATAGAACTGAAGGTCGAAATTGCTGCGAGAAAACTAGGACTCCACAGACTTTACGTATGTGCAGTTGAGGGGTCGGCCACAGACCCGCTGAATGAGCAACCCGAGTTTCTCGGAGTAGCGAGTGAAGTGTTTTCTTCAAGTATAGAATGCGAAAAGTATGCCATTCGATCGTTTCCCGAACTTGAGATACTAGAAGAAACCGGAAATCATATCGAGAGGCACTTGTGGGATGCTGGAATATCTACCTGTCGGTTCTTATACGACGACGGAGCAGTGGCACTACGCGAATCGCCAAAACGAGTTCTAGAGCTTGGAACTGGATGCGGACTTGTAGGATTGACACTCAAGGTTATATATCCCGATGCCAACGTGGTATTGACAGATTTGGGCGAGGCACGCGACATATGCGAGCGGAATATTTCTCGCAATAGTTCCAAGTGCTCGTTTCAAGAATTTGACTGGGACGATCTGGTTTCCGCTCCAAAAGGACACTGGGACCTTGTTGCTGTTACCGACTGTACGTATAACCCTTCGGCATACCCTGCACTGCTGAATGCACTGAAAGCCGTAACTAGAGCAGGGACACAAATTTTACTGGCACACAAATACCGCGACTCGTCTGAGGGAGAGTTCTTTACGCTGTTTTGCGAGAGTCCACTATACAAGGTGGAACAAGATACCAGGCTAAATTACTTCTCGCAGCCAGTGCGCGTTATAATCGCCAGGAGACGGTAACTATTGACAAAAAACAAACAACGTCACTATTAGCAGCATACGTGACATAAACCTGACACATTGACAAATTCTTCCAACTTGAACTTGGAAACAGCAATTTGGAAACAGCAATGAGGACGAGCTAATGAGGAGGAGGCGGGCTCCCATACTGTAGGGCCACGCCATACACGCTACCACAAGCACAAGCAAAGCACAAGTACCACAGGCTATGCAGGAACCAGCTAGCATGGACAACTAGCCGCATGGTGGCACTTTCAACATCATCGGATGACTATGGAGAAAAGCCGCCTACCGCGCGCGTATACCACCCCACCTCAATGATCAAAATCTGCATCAATATCATAGGCAAAAGAATTAACCGACCAATAATCGAGCGCCGAACCGGATGCAACAAATAGTCCTCCTCTCTTCGTCCAGTGAAGCGCTTTCACCGTCCGACCATAGTTACAACGGGACAAAGGGCCCTGTAGCTCTTCACCCGTGTATGTAGCAAACATCTTGACAGCACCTGTCGTTGATGCAATGGCAAATGATGACATATCTTCACCTTTGAATGACAGTCCATGCCGAATGGTATGCGGGTTCACATAGCCGCCATATGTCACCACCGGCATGGTGCTTGGTAGCCAGGACGACCGTGGGGGACCGGGGAACTTGGGTTCCCGAGCAAACCGCAGGTCGTACAGAGCCAAAGTGTCCTCCATGCCACTAACTACGACATAGCGGCCACCAGGAAGAGCCTTAATATGAGTCACAGTGGACCCATGACAAAACTTCGCAACCGGGGTGGCGGGACGCCCCGGCGAGCCCTGAGATGGAACACGTGGATCAAATTGCAAGACGTTCCCTGAACGACAACCCAGCGCAAACCTGCCAGTACGGGCATCGAGAAACTCGGTCGCAAACACATCCGAAGTGGTTGTAAACGGAGCCTGGTGACCCTGGCAACCCTCGTGTGCCTCGAGTAGAAATGCACTGTCACTGGCACCGGCACACACAAGGGGCTGGTGCCGGCCCCGCTCGACAATAGCACTACACCAGACCGATTGTCCCCTTGGCTCAAACAGTGTTGTAAACGGTGTCAACCCGCCGTCGCTGGTATCGTCTCCATGACTGCTACCCTCACGGCCCAGTGACAAAAGACATATGGACCCAGATACTCCAGCGCCCCCAAGGGCCGTCGACACTATATAGTTATCCGACATGGACAGCGATGTCAGCAGTGAGCCTTCGGGGTGAACCCACCGCTCTTCATGTGGCGCATGTGCACTTAAAATGTGGCCATTTAACAACATATGCGAACACGGTGAAATATCTCTACCAAAATGTGTCCCTAGAACCAGCTCCTCATGCTCCTCATCCCATAGCAGGCACTCGACAAAATCACCGACCTCCAAATCCAATTCCCAGCTTTCCTGCCTTGTAACAGACATGGCCTCCCAATGTGCCATGCTCCGACGACTGTATCGATGTTCCAATGCGGATCCAAGCATTCCTTGCTTGAAATTTAATGTCTGCCGTCTAACTATTTGCTGTTCATCGGGGGCGTCGCCAGCCTCACGGCCAACCCCACCTCTCTGTCCCCATTTCACACGATGTCCTCTCTCGACTCGTTGCTCCTGTTCTCGACGTTGTACTTGACTCAGCGAAGAGGTACTATACTGCTCCATGGCGCTAGAGCCGCCAGCCCGTCCAGAACTGGTTATCGCGAAGTACCGGCCCCTGGATTCATCGTAGTAGAACCCAGGGATCTGTGCCGGCTGCTCCGTGAGCGGCATTCCGTTATAGTCCTTTGACGCTGGTTGACAGCGACAAAGGTTTGTTGGAGCTCAAGCACAGTTCAGTTGATGGCGGACTTAGGGATATTTTTGCCGGGACTGTCACAGTAGGCACAAGTCTTTTGTCAGCCGTACAGCACTTCATTAGGGTTCATAACGACCGCGAACTCGGATGCTTATTTTGTATGGCGTGCTGACTGGGATTCTAGTCGATATGCGGTTACATGAGGATATATAAACCGCGGCTAGTCCATGGCAAGCCGCGGTCGGCAACAACAAAGGGTAGTAGCAACGGACACGATTTGCGGCGGGTCGCCGAGAATCCGAAATTTAGCCGGCGCCAGACAAAGCCAGCATTATTCATTGCCGCTACTGAAGATACAAGATGTGAATAAGATAAACAGGTAGTTACTTGGTCGATGATTTTGGGGTTAACGTTTATTACGCCAGACAAGGCAATAATGCATCGGTAATTAAAATGCCACAAAAACTCTCATCTCCGGCCTACCATACCGGGTTCGACTCACAAGCGCTATCAAATGAGTAGTGAGTTGACATTTGATGGTACTGATTGTTTGTTATAGTACCGGGTATGTAGCTACAGTAAAAAAGGGCAATAGCAGTACCGACTATAGGCACACCGCATGGGTCCGTTAACGGATATTTCCGCTCGGTCATCCACCAACCCCCAATCAACCCCCCTCCTAGCTACAGGTTTTTGGGTTAGCATCGCTCGTAGTTGAGTCAGTCCTTAGCGCGACGTTTCATACAAAAGGGCAGCTCGGCCATGGCTGTTTGTGTCACGGTTCGTATCGGCGCGCTCATGTGCAGGTTGATGCGACTTGGCCAGCCGCGCGATCTTATCGGAGATTGCCACAACGTCTGCGGCGCTGACGGCATCGTAAGTCACTTCGGATGAGCCTGGTGATATCCGAGCTCTGAGGCGCAACCACTGTCGCGGGATATCAGCTAGCATCGGAGGATCAAAGTGGTTGCAACGATACAGACTGTGGTACGCCACGGCGGGGGGGAGGGATGGTTACGGGGTGCGCGATTTTGAGCGGTAACCTGTTGGCAGTCAAATAAATGCGGATTTAGCTCTCCTTGTGTTGGGGTTGGTGTAGATGTATCATTGTTAGCCTGTATTACTTGCCACCCGGTCATCTTGCCTCACGGCACGTGGATGACTTGTTATTGATTCATAATAACGTATACATATTTCTGCCGTCGATAAGCAACCCTTGCCTGCCAAAAAATTCGTATCAATCATTGCAGGCCCCGCCAAGGCAAAATTCCAGAGCCAAAAAAAAAATGGGTAGATACAGTGTCAAGCGATACAAAACCAAGCGGTTTGTCAAGGATCTGGACCAAATTCTGAACGATGATTTGGGGAGTGAGAAGAGCATTTTGAGTCTTCAACAACAGGAGCTCGATGAGACTAAACCTGGTTTGGGACAGTTTTACTGTATTCCATGTGCCAAGTATTTTGAAAACGAAAAGGCTCTGGCACATCACCAGCGTGGAAAAGTGCACAAACGTCGACTAAAAGTGATAAAACAGGGCCCCTATACAGTTGAGGAGGCAGATATGGCGGCGGGACACAATGTCCAAAAGTTCCTCAACAAGAAACAAAAGCAGGAATCTATTACAGCTGAGCCTATAGTGTCTGAAATTTTGACACGACCACCTCAGGAAGAAGAAGACATAAAGGACGCAGCCCAAGTCTCTGAGATGCAGGTCGAGGCTATTGTCACTGATACCACTACGAACTTGGACGAGCAGCCAGCGTCTCCAGTCGCACAAGTTCCGGAGATCGAGATATGAGATTGCATTTTATTCTATCCACATTATGACCATCCTATATATACGCGGGCACATTATGATTGTGTGCTACTATTTATTCTTAGAGTAGCTCTGCCATGACCCCATAGAAAATCGTCCCTAGTTCGAGTCCATTGCTCTCTTCTTCTTTGAGGTACAAGAAATCTAAAACTCTCCAAAGCTGGAATGACCTGTTGTCATTGCATGCTTTGAGGCTTCCTTTTCACCTTGGAGCCGACTGCCACAGACATTGCACTTGAGAGCAAATGTCGCAGTGTCGGTATAGTAGTGCTGGCCCTTGAGCTTCTTGCCAAGTTTCTCCAACGCGTCTCGTGCTGCTAGACCTCGTTCGTCAATCTCAAACACGGTGACATCGAATTCGCCTGTCTCCACACTAGCAGGTACCAGTGCAACCGCGTCATAATGAATACCAGAATAAACGACAGCCACAAAGCTGTTTTGGCCGGGATTAAACTCATCGATCCGGCCGGTGGAAACGTCCAATGATAATATCGTAACACCAAAGTACTTTGCCAAGATATTCAGCTCGATCGCTCCTCCCCAGCTGTTCTCTCGTAGAATCCATTCAATGTACTCATTGCGCTTTTTGCCCAGAATCGCGTCATTATATTCTACAGGGTCCTCCCTTATGCTGTTCGCCACAATCTGTCGCAGCTCAAACATGGAATCTACATCACGCGTCAAGGCGTATCCTACAGCCCGGAATAGGCATGAATTATCGTCCTCCATGATTCTCAGCTTCAACACAGTATCTTTATCGACGACAACCGACGTTTTGTCCTCTTTCGGTTTGCTGCCACCAATCTACTGTTAATAAACGCCGTTAGTCATGCGTAAATGTAACATAACTTACCTGTACAGTGGATCTTGGATCTTGTGTGGCATCACTCGGCAGCGCAGATTGTGCGCTGGTAATAATCCCTCCTACAACCAGCTGGTCGCCCGATCTGATTCCAACTTTCCCTAATATGACACCCGGGTTATCAAGAGGAACCGGCTTTGGAGGATAGCCCCCCTTGACAGAGGCAAACGGTCCAACCTTGTCAGTAATCGCACAGATCAAGTCACCCACCGTCAATGCACTGTCATCCTTTGCGTCCAGATTAATCACCTCGGTTGAATCAGGTAATCTAAGTTTGAATCGCATGTTCCACTTGCCTTTGACGGAATTGACAACTAAAAGAACGAACGCTGTTTTGCCACTGGTGTAAAGGTTTCGCTATTAGTGGTGTATTGGATCCAAAGAGGTCACATACTGCGGGTCACCGCGTTCAAATTGCGATCCAGCCGCTGTTCATAAGACACCAATGCTAGCGGCGAGCTATCAGCACTTTGACATTTGCTCACAGAGCTTGTGAGCAGAAATGTAACTGCGGGCGCCTTTTCTACGAGTCTCACCTTGGTGGACGCCAAATTGCATGTTCGCATGACTTATGCGGCCAATGACAACACGTGACAGCCGTACTACCCGGTTGCCCCTCCACGCATGTCGCTAGTTTCAGAGTTCTACTAGTTTATCAACGATCGTGGCAAGCAGATATACTCGTATATGAGCTTAGCATAAGAGTTGACGGTGCTTTGGAGTTTTTACACCAGTTTATAGATGACTCACAAGCCCCGCTCGATAGCGACGCTCGCGGAGGTGGCTAATGGCTACGAACTTGATGGACGGTTGCCGTTCCGGCGCTTAGTGATCTCTGTGAACAATCTGCTACGACAGGCAGACCAATACAAGCTTGAAGATGATATTGAGGAAGCATATGTTCTTTATCTTCGGTTCTCCAAGTATGTCACTGCAGGAGTTGACGTTTGGTTTTTTTTTATTTGAGAGTCCACAGGTTTGGAGCCTTGTTGACCTAGCCTCTAGTACACTAATCAGCATTTACTAACATTAGTCTCGTCCTAAAATTACGGGAACATGCCGACTTTAACCCCCACCTGGCTGCTTACAAAACCATTTTCCGAAGTGTAAGTCGCATATACTTTGGAGCACAATGAAAGGGCGTCCCCCAGTAGAGCGGTGTATATTTTCTATCTAACAAAACATGTACTAACACCAGCTGACCCGTGTTCTCGATGAGCTAGAGAATCTCAAGGAGCGAATCAACAAAGACATAGACCAATACAACCAGCGAAAGGCATTTCTAAAGCGAATTGCCGCTCAAAAAAGAGCTGAACTGAACGCCAGAACTGACCTAGATCTTCCGCCAGTGCCACTACCCAAAGACGAAAAGTTCTTATCTTCGGCTACGTCTACAAGTTCATCTGCAAGCGATCTACTAGATAGCTCGTATCTGAATGAGCTAGCACGACTCAAGAGACTCCGCCAGCCGGAGAACGGCCCAAGAGAATACTTGACACTGGATATTGGGGATACCACATCGTTCAAGAACTTTGAATACCCGTCATATCCTGGCTCGATCGAGAGCACACCAACGCCGACATTAGAAAAGGAAGTAGGAATATCCGTGTCAGAGGCTCTACCACCTCCTCTGCCGGACAAGCAACGAGTCAAAAATGATGCGAAAATCGAACACAAGACTCGCATGTACACCGAAGGCGGTGAGCCACTTCGCACGACATTTTTGCCAGGTCAGCTACGCGAGCAGTTTCTAAGAATTGCAGAGCCAAATACCAGGGCAAACCTTGAGACATGCGGTATTCTGTGCGGAAAACTCAACCGAAATGCTTTCTTTATAACGCACCTTGTCATCCCGCACCAGATATCGACGTCTGATACCTGCACAACCACCAACGAAGAACTGTTGTTTGACTTTGTCGATAAAAATGATCTATTTATTCTTGGATGGATTCACACACACCCCACCCAATCGTGCTTCCTTTCGTCGATAGACCTTCACACTCAAAGCTCGTATCAGATTATGCTGCCCGAAGCGGTCGCCATAGTGTGTGCACCACAGCATGAACCGTCTTGGGGAGTCTTCCGCCTCACCAATCCACCCGGTATTGATATCATTAAGAGTTGCCCACATTCGCTATCGTTCCATCCTCACAACGAAGCAAATCTCTACAAAACAGCATATTTGCCCGGTCACATTCTCATCAAGGACAGCCTTCCTTTTCAACTGGAGGACCTTCGTAGCAAGCAATAGTTTGTATTGTTCAATGACAGAACCCGATTGGGGCGTAATATACATAATACATGAGAGACCCCAAATGCGACAGCAATGGGTTACCATAAAAATGACTGTCTGTGTAAACAAATTTGCGGCAGCATGGCGATTACGGCTGAAATTCAACCAGACCATCCGAGTTTGGCGAGGTCTGCACGCACGCTGTTCTCGGTGGAGATCTTCTGGACTTGCGTGTCCTCCAGTTTGTCACCATTGGCTTGTCGAACCTTGAGGTCCCCGATTGCACGAAGCTTCTTAAGAAGACCACGAATCTTCTTCTCCTCTGGGGTAGATCCGGTAGGACCAGCGTCAGCACCCTGGGCTGCAGGAGTTCCCTCGCGAGAAGCCTCGTTTCCAGAGTTGATAGCATTGTCGGCGCCAGAGGTTGCGGAATTCTCCTTCTTTTTCTTACGTTTCTCAGCGGACTTTGAAAGAGCCGGCTGAGCAGGAGCTGCACCAGGAGGAAGACGGACAGTGATACCCGACGAAGGAGCTCCAACGGCATGCATGGCTGCTCGCTGGAAGAGCGACGTCGGGGCAGCAGAGTCTCCGTTACCACGAGCGTGAGGAGGACGATACGCACCTGAAGGTTTGGCGGCTGCAGGCGCCTGGGTCTGGCCGTTTGCCACAACTGACTCATGTGGCTCCGGAGCGGGTGTGCCCGCTCTTAGCGGGAAGGACTCTACACTCTGTGGACGCCAAGAAGCAGCAAACAGCTCGTCATGTTCCCGCTGATATACAAGTTTTCCAGTGTAATGCCAGATTTTGACACCATTGTCTACGCGGAGACGAGGCGATGTTGTAGCAGTCAGAATGAAGCAGCCATCGGGCGACCACTCGCATGCAGATGTGTTAGCAGCCTCAATGGTCGCGACCAGCGCAAACTTCTTCTGGCGATCATAAATGTTCATAGTTCCCTGGAGATTACCAAAACCGCCAACGGCAATAAAGCGAGCATGAGGCGAGAACATGATAGTGTTACGTGGCGCAAGGGGCAGAGAATGAATTTCATTGCCGCGTGAATCAAAAATCGTCGTCTTTGCAGGCATAAACCCGTACACGACTCCGAACTCACGAGAGTCCGGTGACCACGCAAAGTCGTGAATTGTACCTTCGCGATTAAGCTGGATACGCGAGTCGTACGACCCTGCAATTCCGAGAAGATACAAGTTGGTCTCGCCGTAATAGGAGCGGCCAGAATGATCGACATCAGTCGAGGTCAGAACTAGGAGAGCAGTACCGAGGTTATTCCACTTCATCTGGACCTTTTCGGCTTTGAAGAATGTCTTTTGTGACACTGGCTGTGCGAACGATGGGATCTGGTAGACGCGGACGCAACCAGGCTTGCCTTTCTTTTCTGGGATATACACTGCGATCGAATAGTTCTGGCCGGGGCTCATGCTGAACTGCGAAATTCCGTCTTCAATCTGCAATTTCGATGTAGGGGTACGGAGGTTCTTCGCGTCGTAAAACTGTATGAGACCGGGAGACACCTGGCGAGCAGCGTATTTCTCGTCGAAGCTGTACTGCAACGACCACGCGCCCTGGCTCTTCTGATTGAACTCGTCAATCATCTCACCACTCTGAATGTTCCATACTCGGAGATTTGGCAAAAAGTTGCCGCTCTCCTCGTCCTTTTTTGGGCGCTCCCACGTGAGCAAATACGTACCCTTGGGCGAGAAGCCGATTTCAATCGCGTCCTTGACGTCCAACGTCTGGATCACCTCCTGGGTGTCCGGATTCAAAATACGCACACATCCCGCGTTTGCGACGGCAAACAGCGAGCCATCGTCACAGTATACAGCAGCTCGAATGTTTCCGCTCGTCCTAATGTCAGTCACCGAGTAGTTAGATTCCGTTGCTCTTACTGAGAATTGCCCAGCCTTTATGCTATTACAGCCAGAGATCGAACGATATTTCGTGCCCGATTGTCGCTGCCCGTGTTTTGACGTATGATCCGGCCAGCAATCGAGAAAGAATCAAGCGCTTTAACTCAGTGCCATCCCACTGGCATCCTATAGCATTAAACAAGCTTAATAACTTACGCTTCAAGCCTTGTAAGCTGGCCAAAACTAGGGGCGCCCGAATCGAGGCCCACAGACTTCGCCAAGCGGCCTGCAAGTTAGCATCAAAATTCAGCTGCCATATCTATACAAAATTCAAATATCCCTCAATACCACATACTGAAATACTGGGTAGCTGGCTCCATCACACTCAAGTCTGTCCTCAAAAGACTCGCTGGCCGTGGACTTAAAACTGAAAAGTTCACCTCACCAGATTACAGCGAGAGCCCACATGCAGGTAGGGTAAGTCATCGTTGCACATCCAGAGCAGCAGCCATCTGGCACTCATTGCCTGATCCACTCTGTCAGACGGTGCAAATGAACGATTATTTGTAACTTGTGGAAGACCTACAGTCGTTTCGCTACGCTATAATATACTAGAGTTCAAAAAAATGCAACAATGTATTCAATAATCAAGGCGGATCTTTTTCTCACGGCGAGCATTTGTGAATGATATAGAATAGCAAGTAAGCTTTGCTCATGAGAACCTGTCTGGCCGTAGTTTTTGTAACCATCGAGTCATCAAAATGGTACCACTGATGTGAGTAACAATCCACAAATATAGCGTTAACATAAATACGTGTGGAACGGCCCGAATATGAGATGACCGTCTAGCCTTGTAAACTAGCTCCACTCAACACGACTGACTGTACTTACCACTCCAGTGCGGTCTTTCATCATACACGTATAGTGACCAGTATCTAAATTTCCCTGGTGGCAGACAACACCAAATAATTCGTATATGAGTGGCACTTTTTGATCGCCACTTGTATATTTGGCCATGTCAATAAACAACGGAAACTTGACCTGCGTTTCTATCTTTGCGCTTGTGCCAAAGTGTTCAAATCGCTATTGTTAATATTTCCAGACACAACGCTACTAAGCAGCGCGATAGCGAACCACCAAATTTGTACAGAGTAGTAGCTTTTACTTTCTGCAATACTAGCTCAACGAACAATACTTACCTTGAGCTGGATCGAGAGAACGACGGGCATCTGCTTAATAAAGAGTTGCTTATGTGCAATCTGAGACTCCTGGCAAACATTGCAATAATACTTTGAGTCCAATTTTTCAGAGGATGTGAAGCGATCAAGACACGTTTCAAGGACAGTAACTGGCTGCAAATCCACCTTTGAATTATTCACCTGCTTCCGACTTTTAATTTCAAGTGAAATATCCATCATAGGGTCCACTGTCGAAGTAGTGCTATCGCACGCGGTACATCGGATGCGACTTTCTAGCAGCCCTGAAAACGATCGGTGGGTCACGCAGTCACACTCTCGGCTACTGTCTTCACCATAGCATCCCATGTCGCGCAACATGTTTTCATAAGCCGGTGTGTGATAATGACATCGATGAAACTCATTCAATATGAATTGGAAAAATTCGTGAGCGTCTTGTTCCGAGGCACCAGCTAGGGTTTTTTTCAGCATATATGAAGCTGTCAATACTGGAGCTATTCCATATCCACGAATGTTATTTGAATTGAAAAAGTCTGCAAAGATCTGATCAACGCAACACGCCAAACAATTGTCAAAAGTACATTGGGCGCGATCATGCCCGCCAGACAAGAAAAAGTTTCGCACAATAGGGTTATGAATGAATGACTGAAGAATCACAGACATGAAGCACGTGGCGCCCATATTATAAAATCCTCGAAGACCAGTGGTAGCTTGAAAACTGGGGTTGACGCCAACAACGCCGTTACCGATTCTCGACTTGGGAAGAATCCCGCCTCGCGCAAACTGGTGTAGCTTTCTAACTCGTGCTTTTTCAAACGTCTCATTGTAGACAAAGTCTCCACATGCGTGACAATAAAGAGTTCCGCCACTATCTAGCATCACTGAAAGATAATGTCCAGTCGTCATTCCATGAGGCTTTCTGCTGTGCGTGAGACATCCTGCGAAGCTGCATTCAAGGCACACAGAGACCGAGTCGGCACTCCCACACACGCTGCATATTTTGCTAAACAATTTCCCAGGATATGCCTTTCCATTTTGTTCTGGTCTCGGCTTTACGTCTTGCGCGCTACTCAGAGCCAGTCGTACACCAAGTTCATATGCTTTAATGATTTCTTTTTCCTTTGCCTCTAGCGCCTTCACACAGTGTGGGCATTCATAGTTTCTTCTAGTGTCCACCACTCCATTCTTCATCGTCTATGCCCTCCACTGTCCTTTTCCTTGCTCACTTTGGTGTGCCTGTCTCTGAACTTAAAGCTCGAATGCGGCGACAGCACGGCTGTGAGCTCTTTCAGGACCCCTCCAACTAGCTAGCCCAAACCCTTCGCATATTATGCTTGCTCAGGCCAGTATTTTCGTTTTCTTTGCTTTGTAGCCCTTTTTCCGGCCCGTCCTCCATGATCACAGCATTGTATTGTATAATATATAGATATCTTTATTGAGTAGTCGGCATGAGACTTGGGCCAATGTTCTCCTCAAAACAGAAACCCGAGACTCCATGCCGCTGGTGGGGTGACAAGCCCTTTAGTGCGATTACGCGATTGTCGAATAGTTTGATAGTACAGGAGTCGTTGTGAGAACCGTTGACGGCAAGTGAGGGTTCTCCGACCCCGTATCGTTATTGTAACCTGGCGGCCATACTGGTTGGATAAGACCATTGGCAAAGGACGGAAGCTTCGAAGTGAGGGTCTCAGTATCAGAGGCCATCATGTGTCCAATAATCGCTGGAACCGCCAATAGTACAATGAACAGGACAAGGATGGCAAAGTACAGAGTGGCGTACTTGCGAACCATGCGCTTACGAAGCTTGGCTTGCTTGAGTGAGAAAATGGGGGGTCGGATCTGTCGTGATGGGCGGAGCCAGAACAGCATCATCGAATGCCAACGGTCAATCATGGGGATTGCAAGCACTGGGAGCTGAAGGAACAAGAGGAAGTGGCACAGAATAAAGTCTCCTCCAAACATCATCGACTCAACAATCTTGCAGACGAATTCACGAGAAGGCTGAGTAAATGCCATCCATCCAAGACCAGCACCATACCACTTTCCAGACCACCAAGCACGATTAGCTTGGTCGTGCTTAAACTCACGGGTTAGCATCAGGGCAACCATGAGCTTAAGGATAAACCTTTGCACGGCAATGACCGTAATCATTCCAAGAAGAGCATTGCGGAACACCCATCCCTGCATGAACCACATAACTTCAAAGAAAATAATCTGGATCACAACGGCTATACCGTGGGCAACACCAGCCATAACAGATGCAGTGCGCTTGCAGCAAACACCAAGAATTGGGCCCATGCAGCACGACATGAAAAAGATGACAAGAAGGGCACCAGCGTTGATGACAATGGGACCAAGAGCAACAATGACCAGACGGAGAACCGAGTTGACCGGCTTAGCATTGGTGTCCCAAGTCATACCGTTCTGGGAGTTGACGAAAGTGTAAGGCACAAACGATGCAGCAGCAACAAATCCAGGAATGATGAACTCGGTGAAGATGATATTACCAAATCCAGCACGCGCAACATCGCCCGCCGACTTTTCAGAGACGTCACCCAGCAACTTGCGCTTGAAACCAGTTACGCGAGTGCGACTCAGACGAACATAGCCGATCCACGAGTTGCGATGGAACTTAGAGTTACCACGCGACAGCCATCGGATGAAGTCACGGTAGTCAATGAAGAAATCGGTCCAAGCAAACTGATGCGGGTTGAACAAGAATGGGGAAATGATCATGGCGCTCAACATGACGTAGAACCACAGGAGCGCAGGTTGCCACATGGCAATAGTACCAAAGATGAGCATCATGATGGAACGAGCACCCAAGTAGATAGCATCGCCAGCAAATCGGGAGTAAAGGACAGAGAATGGGATACGGGCAGTGGCAACACCACGGCCAGTGGCGATATATCGAGCACCACCAAAGGCAAGATCTTGCAAAAGCGAGTTAGCATAGATGAGACACACGAAAACCTCGAAGAATGGCGACAGTGAAGCAAAATGCTTGGTGAAACGAGTGGCGGCTCTCCACACGCCCTTCTCAGTCAATTCCTGGACCACAAGCGGAATGAACGAAATGAAGAACACAATGAAAATAGACAAGACGCAGCGAGTAACCCAGTCAATAACTGGCTGAAGCATGTAGCAGCCAACAGGAATCTGCAGGTTGTAGATAGGTGCGTTCTTGTCGTAGTAGCAAACAATTGACTCGTGAGCAAGGGAACCAATGTTGAGCAAGCACAACATAAAGAGTTGGACTGACACGATGATGAACAAGTTATTGATGTGGAAACCAGGATGGGCATAGAAGAACGACAAGAAGCGATCAATCGGCAACTGGGTACCAAGGTAGTAGTACTCACGCGAAAGAATCTGTTCACCCATACCAGTGCCAATCTTGGTTGTGAAGTTGAGAATCGAGCCAAAACCAAGGTCTCGTCCCTTACCACACTGATAATACTCACAGTGCTTAATACGACCTCCACGCATGATAGCGTTCATACCGGCATAAATATCTTCGTTAAGGTGGAGACCCTTTTGAGCCTTGGAAACACCTCCACGAGTGGTCATGAAGATACCGTTGAGGAAATCAGGATGACCATAGTGCAATTTACCACCAATCTGAGCAAGCGTTCGGGCAAACAGAGTACCAAATGTTTGTTCCTTACCAGCTGCAACATCGCCAAGAACACCGACATTCTCCGAGAAAATGTACTCACGAGCACCAAGAATGGCAACGGGGTAGTTATTCTCGGGCGGAGGAACACCCGGAGTGTAAGGATTAACAGACTCGACATTGAGCTCTTCAAACTCTGCAAGTACGGACCGGATCTTGAGACACTCCTCGAGATAGTTGTCCTGGTTGGCATCAATGAGCTGGATGTACTCTCCACGGTAGAAAATAAGGGCATGGTTCTGATTATCCGACTTACCATCACCGAGAATCGGGTTGCCCGAAAGCTGAACGCGGAACTTGGGACGACGACGACCATTCTCCATGATCTCACAGTGTCCATCAATAAGAGCAGAGTAGAGTCGAGGCTCCTCACCTTCATTGAGCGGAGGCTCTTCATCAAGATAGGCGATCTGAAGGTCAGGGTAGGCGCGGAGAAGGAACTCGGTGTTTTCAAGTTCATCTGGGCGGAACTTTGTCAGACGCTGCATGGACACAACAAACTTGAACTTGCGGCGAGCCATACGCTCGAGCTCCTGTTCGAGCTTAGCGGTGTTGCCACCGAACATCTGGACGACCTCGGGGTTCTCAACGCGGTAAAGAAGCTTAATGGCACGAGAGTAGTTCATGAAACCAGAAACGGTACGGTACAACGTTTGGGAACGAAGCGAAGCCCAAATACGAGTTCGCAACGTATATTCAGGAGCCGCGGACTTGAAGCCAATGCAGTAGAAAGGCAGGTCATCGATCTGGGCTTTTGCAGCATCCTTTTCCTCCTCCTTCTCTAGATTGTCTGCCGAACCGTTGGCAAACTGAGTCTCCTCAGCAAGGATCTTGGTGTCCTTGACAAAGCAGTCCCATTCAACGGGGTGAAGCTGCTTGAGGTACTCGAGAAGAGTGACACGAGTATACTGGTCATCCTCACGAATAATTTCACGAAGGGAAAGCAGGATCTTTTCGGAGTAGTGGGGAACAAGCACAGTAAAAGTGGGCATGTTGTCGACCGGCAGAGGCTCAGGCATTGGAGTAGAAAGCGATTGGGCAAAGAATGAGATCCGGCGCTCTGCCTCTGAGTTCTTGGGGAAGCACTCCGAGTCCAGAGAGTTATCATCCTGGGAAATGAAGAAAGTAGGAGCTCTGAGGGTACGCTTACCCTCAACCTCTGAAGGAACTTGGTGATAAAGCAGCTTCTGGACATGATCAATGGCAAGCAAGTGCTCACGGTACATGGAGATGACAATAGCGTTCCAAATCTGCGAAATAAGGACCTTTGGCTTGTACTTGATCTCCATATCGGTAGTGGCAAGGATCTTTGAGTAGATACGCTTGGGAAGACGTGAGAAGATGTTACGCCACGGCGTCCAAATCGAGATACCCAAATAAAAGGAGCGGCCAACCGAAAACACACAGTTGCACATAATGTACCACAGGTAGGTATCAAGGAAGAAAAGAACAAGGTCGGTGAGGTACATGATACCAAGAGTGATACGAGCCTGTTGTTGGCAAAGTTTGGCACCAAACCACACCTCGCCAACGCAACGAGTCATTGTCATGATGGAGAGGTCGCGAATGGGGTCACGAATAGACAAAGTCAGGAAGAAGTAGGACTCTGAAAACTTTGCCGCAAACACAACAACCCACAGCAGATACGACATCCACATATCGATACCGAACAGTTTTGGGAACGAGGCGGTGAAGGTCTGAGATGCAACATAACGGCGGGTCTTTTTGTTGAGATAGCTTCCAAACAGACCACCAAGTGGCATGATGGCAAAGAAAAGAAAGGTAACCACGGCAATGAAGAAAGCCACCACTGAGACAATATGAGCGGATTTCGAATAGCGATCGATACCGACATATCCAAACACATAGACACCAGGAGCCAAGTTAAGGAGGAAAATGAGAATGAGGAATACCAATCGGCGAGTGAGATGCTGAGCTCCAGCCCATCTTCTGGGCACAAACGCCCATTCCGAGAGAGTAGCAATAATCTGAATCAAAGAAGCAACGACACCACCGAGAGCAACCGCTTGCCAGCGCGATGCGGCAAGCGGCTGATTGTTGAGGAGCTGGACGTAGTTGTAGGTGTAAAGCGTAGGAGAGTTGTAGGCAGTGTAAAACCAATAACCAGTGATGTGGATAATCCAAATACGGTTGAAGTTAACGGCCAAATGAAACCACGAACGGGTTTCCTTGTACGTCTTGAAGAAGACCTTGTTCCAAGGGATCTCGCCCAATTTGAAATAACGATCGGTCGGGGGAATATCCACCAACCGGGTCCCGTCTTCAAAAGTGATGCGCTCAATACCCTCTGGGTACCAGAAAAGCTGATTAATATCATCGTAACCAATGACGCGGTTGTGGTCACGCTCACGTTTGATGTATTTGCCGTCAAGAAT